>JARSSU010004509.1:0-10071 GCA_029619165.1 Eurosta solidaginis | reverse complement strand
GACGCCTGATCAGCAAAAACATCAAGATATTGTGAACGACATCCGATTGATGGGAACAACATCCGCCACGCGCCGAACGAACTAATGCTGCACAGTAGAATTAAAGTTATATGTAGAACTATTTAGCATTTTTAAGTCCAGTCATTTGTGTAAGCAGTTAGTTGTAACGTTTAGTTTTAATTAGTGAGTACGAAGTAAGGTCCTACGACCGAAATACTTAAATTAGTGAATATAATATAGAGTTCGTGAGACCCAAAAAAATATTTGTTTTAGTAACCTTAACGAAAGGTACATATTTGGTGCCCGAGCAAAGGCTTGGCTTGTAACTTATAGTGTTGGAAATCATTATTAAGCTTATAACGTGCCGCGAGGAAACTGTTATCAAAATTCCAAAGTGCCACCAGTATAAGCATTACTTTCAAAAAAGTGCCACACAATACAAAGGTGGCCACAATAGAAAGAAAACCGGTAGAAAAAACTTCAATAGGACCTACAACTAATAGTGCGACGAACTGAAAACTATTCCAGGTTGTATTACTAAAATGATACCTATAGAAGAGGCGTGAAAGGGTAGTGAAAACTTACAAACTTCCCGTACGCCCCAACAATACCAGCCAAGCCCACCCCAGTAACAAAGTATAAGCCAGTGTATCACGATTACCGCCAGAAAGGAAGAATACACACTTATCGAGATGGAGCTGAAATTCAATGTAAGAAATGAAATATTTATCTATTTTAAGAAAAGATATTTAAAACATAACAAATGCAAAATCTGAGCTAAATTTTGATTTCATCTTAAAAAACGCATATTTGAAAATTTAGAAGTAATGAGCATAAGTGAAAAGAAAAATATGACTAGTAACTTTCAAAAACATTTACAGTATTATACAGAAGATAGAGAAGCAATTACTACATAAAAATTACAATTACGATTCGAATCTTTATTGTGTGAAAGTCCCTCAAAATTTAAATATTTAGATATTGCCTTTTAAAAAGTGAAGTGTGAAAATAAACAGAAAATTTATGAAAATCCTTTTCAGACAATCATAATTTTTTTGTGATTTAAGAAGTCAGAAAATCAAACCCTTACCGAGAAAACAAAATTAAAAATTCCTTACATCTGTCAAACCCTAACAATTTGCATTAGACCCTCAATTCTGGAGCTAACCCTCCTGCTGCACCACCAGCGCACGCCAAGCCCTAATAACCAATTTCCCCAGACTTGCCAATATGATAAAAGCATGATATGCCCTAGCCATAGCGGCAAGCGTGCCTAATACTAGTACAGAGTGTCCTAACAACACACAAATCCTATCATAACTGATCAACTATAGACGCCCAATTCCAAAATATATGAGTGAATAGATAAGATTCCAGATGTTGTACGTTCATTTAGAGAATTCTCAGGAAATGCCTCAGAGTTTAGCGTCCTGTGAAAAGAGTGTTGAAAGAATTTGAGAATTTAATGACCATCAAGGGCAGCAACTACGTATTTCGGCATTTTGAATGTTATTAGGAAATAGATCATTGAAAGGCAGACATAGCCTTAGAATCGTACAACACCCTTTAGATTAGGACAGCATTTCCCGCTGTCTAACTCCCCACTACGCCGACGAACGAGACATAGGCAGCATTTAGAGTACCAATGACACTGTTCTCATACAAGGAGAATGTCCAGTTAATGCGTTCTACAGAAGGTATACGGACACCTATCACTACTTTTACAATAAAATAGGCTGTAAGGAGATAGTGAAGAAGCAGTTCACCTGTTAACTTCGAATTACGAGCTAAGCCCTCGACACCTTCATCAGAGACTTTGGTGATCTCCCAGGTTACTCGCATAAAGGAACCAAGAGTTACAGCAGCCTTACACCTTTGACCTAGAGCTGCGAAAACCAAAATTGCGGGCCTACCACGCGACACGATGTCTAACTCCGTCAACACAAGCTTTAATTCTACGAATCCACGACAGCAGCCTTCACGTAAATACCCCAGCCGCATCTATACAACAACTCAACCATAGTCAGGTTTTAGTCCGAACTAGCACACCTACCGCAACCCATATCAAATCCCTCCACAAACTATCATCAACCAAATTGGAATCCTCCCAACTATCAGCTATACGCCAACACAACCCAAACCAGGTAATATGATCTACCACCACAAACCCTTTTACCACACACCACGCTCCTCCAAGACCACCTACCACCTCACCCATGACGTAGCGCAGCGTCAGGGACAAGAGCGGTAAATTATGATACCGCCCTAGAGTCGCAGGAATGGCAACGGCCATCCTGAATACATCATGATAAACCATCCCCCTATCAAAGTTCAAAGGAACTTTCCGACATAAACACCGACGAGCAACGGATAGCCAACACTACCATCACCCACACTTCCAATGACCACTGACTACGAAGATCCACAGACACCACAATCAGACTACAACCTTTAACACGAAAGGAGAACCGTCAGAATCTGATGATGTACATATTTTTTAGATGAACAGCTCTTCGTTCCCTACTTAGATGTCAGGATGAAGAGCGGCGAATTTTAACATTTTAGTGGACACTGGATCTAACAATTTAGTCACAGTCCAGCGTATGTAACAAATCAGTAGAAAACGACAACCCTTTTTTTGCAAATTCTGTCGGGGGAAACATCAAAAAAAAAAAAAGAAAAAATCAAAAACAAGAAAAAACAAAAAAAAAAACAACACAAAAATCAATAAAAAAAAAAACAACAACAAAAAAAACAAAAAAAACAAAAAAAAAAAAAAAAAAAAAAAAAAAATCAAAAAAAAAAAACACAAAAAAAAAAAAAAAAAAACAAACAAAAAAAACAAAAAACAAAAAAAAAAAAAAAAAAAAAAAAAAAAAAAAAAACAAAAAAAAAAAAACGAACAAAAAAAAAAAAAAAGAAAAAAAAAAAAAAAAAAAAAAAAAAAACAAAAAAAATAAAAAATAGTGAAAGGAAAAAAAAAAAAAAAAAAAACAAAAAAAAAAAACCAACCAAAACAACAAAAAAAAAAACAAAAAAAAAAAAAAAAAACAACAAAAAAAAAAACGAAAAACAAAACAAAAAAAAAATCACAAAAAAAAAAAAACACCAATAAGACATAAAACAGCCAAACACAACACACACCACACAAAACAAGAAAGAAAACAAAAAACACAAAACAAAGACAAAAAATGAACACACCAAAAAACAAACAAAAAACACAAAAGCACAAAAAAAGCAAAAACACACACACAACAAATACACACCAAATACACACAACCAAACACAATCAACACACAGACACAGTAAAACACACAACAAAACCAAAACAATATAAAAAACAAGAAAAAGGTACAAAACAAACAACAAGAAATAAAAATAAAAATCAAGAAAACAAACAGTAAAAACAAAAACAAACAAAAAACAAAAAAACACAAAAACACACACACAAAACAAAACACACACATATCACACACAAAAACAGCAAAAACAAAAACACACACAAAACACACACACACATTTTACCACCACACATATCTCAACCTCTCACTTAGAAACTACAAGCTTAAATTCTTCTTGCTACCCACTCTCAAACCTTTCATGCAATACTAGGCAATTACAGCCTAAAGGAACTCTCAGCGGTCATACATACAAAGAAAATTTTATGGTTATAGCAAACATAAAAAAATGTTTTTAAGACAATACAGTGTACAAAATGTTAACACAATACAAATTCGGGACCAACACATGACCACGGAAGAAAAAACGAAATTAGACAATTAGCACAGAACACCGTAATTTATTTTCAGAGCCAAACGAAAATTAACTTATACAACAAAAGTAGTTGCCGAAATTCGCACAAATTCTGACACACCAATATACTCAAAATCATACCCATATCCCATGAGCCTTAAGCAGGAAGTTGAAACTCAGGTAAACAAACTGCTAGACGACGGAATAATACGCAAATCAGATCCCCATACAACTCACCCGTCTGGGTCGTGCCTAAAAAGGACGATGCCTCAGGGGAAAAAATTTTCGAATGGTCATTTATTACAGGAAACTTAATCAAGTAACAATCGCAGATAGGTACCCAATACCCGAGATAAACGAGGTACTTTCCAAATTAGGAAAGAATCGAATTTTCTCAGTGATTGACTTAAAAGCGGTTTCCATCAAATTCGTCTTAAGGAATCTGACGTGGAAAAACAGCTTTTTCAGTGAACAACGGAAAATACGAGTTCACGAGAATTCCTCTTGGCTTAAAGAACGCCCCTGCCATCTTTCAACGGACACTGGACGACATACTTAGGGAACACATAGGTAGAATTTGCTATGTATACATAGAAGATATAATTATATTTAGCGAGGACGAAAAAAACGCACGCTGAACATATCGACACAATTTTCGAAACTCTGAACAAAGCAAACATGAAAGTCCAGATTGACAAATGCGACTTTTTTCAAAAGAAAGTCGAATTCCTGGGATTTGTCGTCTCTTCTGACGGAATCTCTACAAACCCAGCCAAAGTACAATCATAACAGACTTCCCCTACCCCAAAACAATTAAAGACTTACGCTCATTCTTGGGTTTATCCGGATATTATAGAAGATTCATCCAAGATTATGCGAAACTAGCAAAACCACTGACATCCCTACTTCGAGAGAGGAAGGAAGAATGTCTAAAAGCAGTTCAAGGGAAATTCTAATAAATTTGAATGAAAAAGCAAAGAAGCATTCAATAAAATTAAAGCCACCCTCACATCCAAAGATGTTATCCTACAATACCCCGATTATAGTAAAGGTTTCGACTTAACTACAGATGCCTCACAATATGCCATAGCGCAGTTTTGAACAGAATGACAAACCGATCACATTTATTTCAAGAACATTAAACAAAGCTGAAGGAAATTATGCAGTAAATGAAAAGGAAATGCTTGCAATAATTTGGGCTTTAAATTCCTTCAGAAATTACCTATACGGCACAGTAAAAGTTATTATACACACTGACCATCAGCCATTCGCCTATGCCTTAAGCAATAAGAACACTAACTCTAAATTGAAACGATGGAAGTAATACTAGAGGAATATAACTATGAATACAATATAAACCAGGAAAGGCCAATGTAGTTCCAGATACATTATCAAGGCCATTTGAGGTAAATTCTTTATCAGTCGCGACGCACTCAGACGACAGTTCATCGCACAAACTAATCCCAGCAGTAGAAGGACCCATAAATGCCTTCAAAAACCAAATTTGGATCTCGCTAGGAGATGAAGACAGCTATCAGTTTAAAATACCATTCCCGACCTATCATAGACACTTAATTTGTAAACCCCAATTTTCAACCGACGATTTAACAGCACTACTAAAACGTTACCTAAATCCTTCAGTGATAAACGGCTTATTTACCTCTGAAGAAATAATTGGAAAAATTCAGGAAATCTATCCCCTTCATTTTTCCAATTACAAAATTCGCTATAACCCAAACAAAAGTACAAGATATAGTAAACGAGGATGTTCAAAATGAGGAAATATTAAAAGAACACACACGAGCACATAGAAACAGGGATGAAAACAAAAAACAACTAATACAAAATATTACTTCCCAAAAATGACAGCAAGAATAGAAAATATAATTAAACAGTGCAAAGTTTGTAAAGAAAATAAATATGACCGTGACCCTAATAAACCATATCTACTTAAAACCCCAATTCCCCAGTAACCTGGTGAGATAGTTCACATAGATATCTATAATACGGAGAAACGCCTGGTACTAACAGCAGTAGATACATTTTCTAATATGCCCAGGTAAGAATAATACAGTCAAAGGCAATAGAAGATATCAGAGAACCTTTGCGACAAATACTCTTCGCATTTGGTGTACCTAAGACAATAGTTATCGACAATGAAAAGTCCCTTGAACTCATTATCCATATAATTAATGGTAGAAGATCAACTTGGAATTAAAATCTTTAAACACCTCCATACGCAAGCACAGTTAATGGTCAAGTGGAAAGGTTTCATTCCACCTTATCGAAATTATGCATTGCCTCCAAACAGAACGCACCCATCGTTCATTTCAAGAACTATTAGATAGATGCACATATGAATATAATTACTCCATACACTCAGCAACAGGAAAACGACCTATAGAAATATTTTTCGGTAGACGAGTATCGATAGACTCAGAACAATATGAGAATTCACGGCGAGAAAACATAGAAACCCTTCGGAAAAGACAAGCAAAGGATTTAGAAATCCATAATAAAACACGGAAACTCATTAAGACATACACTCCTGGTGACATAATTTATGTTAGGATTAATAAAAGAATAGGATCAAAACTCACTGCTAGATATAGGAAGGAAATCGTGAAAGAAGATAAATCTAGTGTAGTAATTACTGAAAAAGGAAGAATAGTACATAAGAGTAACATTAAGACTTAATATGATTTTAGTAAAATAAGAAACTCCCCCTTCAAAATTCTCTCTTACAGACTTCTCGTGCACCTAGTGTACGCGGACTTTAAAATAATAGATTACTCCAACTCTCAACTTGCAACATTTAATACGGGCCAAACCAAAATTCAAACAGGAACTTACAAAATTATACATAAAATAGATCTAGACGTATGCCAAAGACACTAAATGACTTAGCCATACCATTATGACACAAATCAACGAAGGAAACCCCCTCTTGCCCATTCTCAATAATGAATTAAGATCAATACAAGATTATTTGAATAGAATTAAACCAAGGAAATTTAAAAGAGCAAATAATGAACTAGGAACCATCTGGAAGTGGATCGCAGGAATCCCGACCACGACGACCAGTCATCTTAGAAAATGAATAAATAATATAGTTGAAAATAATAATAAAGTAATTTTTGATAAAATAAATGAAATTACAGCAATTTCTAATAAAATCGCGAAATCCATACAAACGGATAACACACTCAACATAATTTTGCTATTGAAATCAAATATAAGTTGAAAATTATCAAAGAAGAAATAATTAATATAGACTATGCGATACATTGGGCTAAGGCCGGCATAGTCAACTCCTATATATTTTCAAATGAAGAAATTATGTTAATTAAATCAATATATGAAAAAACAATTTTACCCTAAGTAGTATAGAAGAATCACTAGAAATCGCAAGCGTAAAAATTGCAACAAACTATAAAATGTTATTTTACATAATAGGATTACCAATAACAAATAAAGACATTTGCGAGTCAATTTTGATAAAACCTATAAAGATAGGAAAATTTATTATAAAGTCCCTTACGAGGACATTGTAACATGTAATAATAACGTAGTATATGGAATTGAATCTAAATGTAAAGAAAATAATAATATAAGAATATGTAACCGTAAGGATATAGTAGACATTAGCAACACTACCTGTGTCCCCACCTCTACTGAGAAGCAAGCCAGCTGAATGCGTTTTTTGTTAATAATCAGCACATCCCAACCGTAGAAAGCATCACTCCTGGCATCCTACTACTAAATCAATACAACGGCACCATAGATATCGACAACCAAAAAGTAAACCTGACAGGGTCATACGCAATACAGTACCATAATTCCACAGTTCGTATCAATAAACAGATATATTCTTTTAACGAACTACTAACCAGCAAACCACTACCTGCAATTCTCCAGTCAAATGTCCCATCAAAGCAAGAAGAAGAAATCCTAAGTTTGGAAATAATGAAGGAACTCCATATAAATAACACAAAGCGTATAAATTCATTGCGTACAAAACACAAAGCAGCCATAATCACAAATTTTTTCTCTAACAATCATGATAATAATCTGCCTAGGAGGACTCATATTCGCACCAGTAATAAGAAGACATTTTACAAAGGAACCAGAAGAGCTATCAATCTACAAAGTAAGCATCCAGGTAAACGATAACAAGGAACCGTAGCATCCGAAATCCCTACCTTAACAAACGAGGACGTTCGTTTTTGGGGTGGAGGAGTTAGCACCAACTAAGTCAACATTCGAGCTAACGCTAATCTGAAGAGCTTAGTCAGCATACGCAAGTTGATGGCTCAAAATACTTAATAATAATTTTGAAGCAAACAGGAAAAGGCCCAGACGCCTGATCAGCAAAAACACAAATATTGTGAACGACATCCGGAATTGAATTGGGAACAACATCCGCCACGCGCCGAACGAAATAATGCTGGCACAGGTAGAATTAAGTTATATTTAGAACTAATTTACCATTTTTAAGTCAGTCAGTTGTAAGCAGTTAGTTGTAAACGTTTAGTTTTAATTAGTGAGTAAGAAAGTAAGGTCTTACGACCAATAATTAAATTAGTGAATAAATAATAATAAAGGTCTTGAGACCCATAAAAATTATTTTTTTAGTAACCTTAACAAAGGATACAATAATTTATATGTATTATTGCGCAGCCATGTAACACTGTTAAGCACACAAAACAAACAACAACAGCATTTCAAGTGTTCAGCTTGGTATGTAATGTTCGGTTTCGCTCGAACTTAGACTTCCTTACTTGTTTTTTTTTCTTTTCACTGTGTAGGACTTCCTTCATTCTATAAAGAGTTAGCCACTAAAACTTAAGCTCTGACGGCTCGCACGATCCCCTGTACCTGTGAACGTATTAATATTACTTCGGGTAAGGGTGCGCACTATGTAAGCTTCATGGATATTCTCAAGCTAATGGACTAGGCATTCATGTTATTGTTTGCTGATAAGCATATGCGCCTCACATATCTGCTCACAGTATCTGCCCGGAAATAGATCGTCAAGTTGAGATATTTGCAAAGTTACCGTGTTCTCTCCGTAGGGCCGCTTTAACCATCGTTTTGCTGTGGCCAGCTAAAGACGGTGATCTGTCATCCATCTATTTACACTACACATGCCCGGGCTAGTTTGAGCTGGAAAGTTCAATGGAAGAATACTGTCACAAATAATGTTCAAGAGATCGGGCCTATTGCCGAGCCCTGGACTGTTCCGCCTTTCCTTGGACGTGTGTGGTTTCGTACATTGGGTCTCGCAGGTTGGCTGAGTCAAAATCGTTTTTAAAATCCAGAGTGTCCTGTAAGGTATCGGTCTTGCTCTGTGGCACGCTGTCTCGGCATAATTGACTGCGTTTTTTCACTTCTGCTATGGTATCTATTGTGGAGTGCCCCCTACGGGAGTACGTTGCTTCAATAGGGTCTCAATCAACTTGCCTGCGTTATCCAACATGCATAGTGGGCGGTAATGTAGAATTGGGATCTCTTTTCCCTTTTGGAATGAGAAAAACTTCTTGGGCGGCGTGGTTATCCTCACGCAGTCATTGGATGGGAACCAGGACGTCTGCAATGTTTCCTTTTTTGTCCTCGTGCATCGTCTTGTTTGTGGACGTAACTTCTTCGTTTCTATTGGCCCTCGGTGTTTCGATCCATTTCCTCGCTAAGATATTTCCAGCACACAAGTTTGCTTTGGTTAATGGTAGCACTGAGAGCTTTCTCCGTTTCCCTGTACGCTTACGACTTTTCCAGAGCCTCAGGCCTACCATTGACTCGCATTGCTAGTCTTCGCATCTAGTGGCATATTTTCCACAGGAACGGAGTTTTGCTGTTCCACCAGTGTACCTGCTTTTTTCCGCCACCACGTTTCTCTCCGTGGCATAGTGCAGTGCTCCAAGCGTGATGAAGACAACGTATTGTCTGTTCCACCGTCTCTTCAGCCGCATTGATACTCTTGGTTATCCTTTGAGCATCCTTCAGTACCGATAACTTAATATAACAAAACATAACATAGCATAACATAACAAAGCATAACTCAACATATCACAACCATTTGCACGCTCATTATATTGAGATGGTAGATTTATTGTATTAAGAATAAATATTACTTGATGAAGTATTAAGTAATCAATTTATGGTACAAGAGTACTCGTAGATGTGTTACAGATATTCGGTTCGGATTTCTGACTGATTAAGACTTCAAATTCAGATTTCAGGGCCAATTGATATCGTTTGCTCTCAATTTTTGTATGAAATTCGACGTACATAGTGTAAATGATAATAATATAAGTCATA
>JARSSU010004508.1:0-28172 GCA_029619165.1 Eurosta solidaginis | reverse complement strand
TTATTAATCCAGAAGTTATGGATGTTATCAAGGCCTGTGGCCTTCCAGTTATGGGTGTTTTTGATTGCTTTATTTTATTTATTTCATTTTTACTTAATTTAATTTTATTTTATTTTATTTAACTATATTAATTATTTTAAGTTTTAAATTAATAAATAAATTATTTTATTTAATTCAGTTATAGTGTTTGGCGACCTAATCTAATTTGATTTAATTTAATTTATTTTAATTGAATTAAATTTTATTTTATTTCATTTTATTTTATTTTATTTACTTTTATTTTTTAACTTTATATCAATATTGTTTTTTTTATGAATTTAAGCGAGAATTGCCCACATGACTTTTAAATGTACGAAATGATTTATTTGAAGCAAGTTTTATTTATAATTTATTTAATATTTGGACAATACTTAAACAACATGACATCAGGACGGCACAGGCGACATTGTTTCGATTATACCTAGCATATCTCTTCAAAGCGTTTTCTCCGGGAGTGAGATTGTTTGCAATTTCTGAATTCATATAAATTTAATCAAATATGTACAAAGATATTACAATCAACAAAGAAACAAAACAAAAAATAATGAACTTCGACTTAAGCTCTTTTATTTCCAACAAAAAAGCAGTGTGTACATCGCTTCGTGCACTTACATGCATAAAAATTCTTTCTCTGGTAATTTCCTGGTTGTGAAATTCCTATGTAAAAATCACCACCTGATTCCGAAAATCAGGTTATTTTAATTCTATGGTAAAGGTTTTGAGATACTCTACGAATTACTGTTTTTCAAAGAAAAATATAAAAATTGGTCCACTTAATCATATATATTTCCAAACCGAATTGAGCATTCTAAAAGGTTTAATAGCTTTTAAAAGGCAATAAAATTTGCTATAAATTGTTGATACTAAGCTTTTTCTATGTCCTGCAGATTCAAGATAACGAAACAATCATAACGGATTTTTCAATTTTGTTTTGTAAAAATATAAAATTTTTTTAATTTGCGAGGAAGGATCTCGAAAAACCTTTTTATTTTTTTGCAGATTTTTTTTATCTTAAGCCCTGTTTTATCGCAAAACAAACTAAGCTATTATTCAACAAAACCGATGGACTAATACAAAGTTATAAGCATTCAAGTAAATATACTCCATTTAATACTTAGTACCCTACTGGTACATATGTGTTAGTATTCGTATATCAGTTAGTTAGCAGGTAGATTTTCGAAGGTTATTAGATACAAAAACTGTTAGTGTCGTCTTCTCAACAACATTTCAAGCAATAGCATATTGTTAAGGCAGGTAGTAGTTTTCGTTGTAGACTTTTTGACTAGGTAGGCTTGAATTTTAATTGATCTAAGTATAGATAATAGTACATGCGCCTGTTCCTTCATAATATGTGCAAGGCTCGTGGGATAATATTCAGTTTATAATTGCTGTTTATAACCCACCATTTACTTAAAAATATAATACTATAATCTGGCCCGCCGGCCAGAGTTGGGTCCACAAATGATACAGATATGTTTTGTTTCATCTGCGGTCAATTTATCCTTAAAAGGATGCGACGTGTGTTTTCAAATCCTTTGAAAGTTACATACTATAAGTATTTTGGAATTGAGCCCGTAAAAACCATGGACATCGAATACTGTGTGTCGAGTCGAATGATTTTTTTCGGAAACCGGAACAAATGGTACGTGTAAAATTAGGAATTTGCTCCCTTTAATGCATAGCTGACTAATTTCTGAAACTAATCTATTAGGCGACATATGAAATTTATTACACCAGTGAAGTGGAGGTAACCAACTTGCCATTCAACGGACTGCTATATTTGTGCTACTACAAAAGTACTTGGGGTTGGAAAGTCAATAAAAGTAACCAATGCGAGCGTATCTACAGTGTCATTACCAGAACTAAATTCAACGGAAGCTAATTTCCGAAATCAAATTTAACTTTATTCCGGCTCCAGTTTCATTGTCAAAGCAGTATTGATTACGCGGCATCATGTTGTGCTGGATTTCACGGAAACGAAGAAACTCTTTGTCACAAGCACAACTCAATGATTGGATAAGGGATTTGGAATTGTCAAAGGAAAAGGCCGAACTAACACGCTCTCCGTATGCAACAATTCAATTTGTTTTATCCGATGCTAAGGTAACATATTATAGAACTCGTCACGACAATTTTACAAGTACTATACGAAGAAGGACACTGTTTGTTACTGCAAATACATTGCTTGGTCAGAGTTTGGTGAACCATATAATTCAAAAGAGTTACGATTGTTCATAGACGGCAATAAATAAAGTTTAAAGGCCGTATCTATTGCATATGCAATGCACCAAAAGCCATCTATCCCGATCGCGCATGCAGTAAATATGGTATCAAGGGTTCTGGATGTCGCTATGATGGGTAACTACTGTTGGTTTTCTCATAAGAGAAACCGATCCTAATATAAATAAGCGTCAAAACAAGACACATAACTTTTCCTAATTATAAAATAAGATCATAGAGTTAAGACAGAATCATATGTACATATTCTATTATTTGTAGGGTACTTAAGTTTTTACTATATGGATATATATTTGAATGCTTATAACTTTTTATTATTCATCGATTTTGTTGAATGAAAGCTTTTTTTTCTTGTAATAAGACAGAGCTTAGAGGGAAAAAATCTGCAAAAAATAAAAATTTTTCGAGATTCTTCCTCGCAAAGTACAATTTTTTGTATATTTTTACAAAAAAAAATTTAAAAAATCCGTAATGATTGTTCGTTATCTTTGCATCTGCAGGGTCTAGCAAAAAGTATTGTAATTTGTTTATAGAAAATTTTATTGCCTTTTAAAAGCTTGAAAACCGTTTGGAATTTGTCAGTTCGTTCTTGAGATATATATGATTAAGTGGACCCAATTTTTATTTTAAAGGGTTATTTGTAAATATCTCAAAAAACGTTACCATAGAATCATAATGGCTTCTCTGGGGCATTTTGGCTGTAACCAGCGTAATATGTACAGCATACCATACCACATATTCGCCTGGAATACATTCTGCATACATAGCATACCACTTAAAAAGACCACTTTTATGTTTTTGTTATTTCATTAACGATAAAAGTATTCCCCGAAATTTTTTGGGGAGTGTTATCGATGTTGATGGTCCTTTTCCGGATATAGATCCGGTACGTTCCGCTAACAAATCACCATTAAGGTACTAGCCGACCATTTCGGAAACGATTTATAAGACCACATTAAACCTTTAGGCCATACCGCTCCCCCACCCCCTAGCTTCATGAGGAACTTGGTGTCGCCAAAGCCTCGTCTGCTAAATTTTATGATACTTTAGAAGACGTTGTCCTGCCCTACATTTGGCATATATGCATACATTTTAATTAGCTTTTTTCCGTCTGACTCTGCCCTTCTCCCCTCTTCACTTTTTCTTAATACTTTTATTCACTCCTCCCTCCGTCTTTTGGTTCATCTATCTCCATCTTCGTCTCATTCTATCTCTTTCTCATCTCTTCTCTCTTTTCTCTTCTCTCAATTTCTACTCATTCTTCTGCTTATCCCTTATTGCCTGTCCCAGACGGTGGTATGTATTTTATTCCAGTCCCAGTCCCAGTCCCATTCCGAGTCTCAGTCCCAGTCCCACGAGTCTCAGTCCCAGTCCTAGTCCTAATCCCAGTCGCAGTCCGTCTCTGGATAATATATTACTCTGTACTAAAGCACTCATCAACAGCTTTCATCCATATTGTATAAACACTGTCTAGGCATTCACTGGCCCACGTTTTGGCCTATATCTCGAGACCCTAGTCACGCAACTGTATGGAAATTACCCTCTACACAATTAAAGACTCTTCTGAATTTAAAAAATGTCATAGTACCTCTAAATCGCGGGCCCCTCAGAAACCCCCCACCCTCTCGGCGGGCCTGGTGATGTGCTATACTTGATATCATTCGCTATAATATTTTTATTGATAAGCAGGTTGTTTAATTAAACACCAAGCAATTACACGGAAGTATATCCGCACCACCTGAAAATATGAGTGCCACTGCGTATACGTAACATTTATTATTACGTATAAACAAATAAAAAAAATTGAAATAAAATAATATTGCGACTATAAACTGAGATATAACCTATTCTATCTCTTAATATAGATCAAACTACACACGGGGTGCAAAACAAATTCAAAATCGATTCGGTAGTTTAGGAGTCCATCGCGGCCAAAAATGTTGTGACACGTATTTTTTATATATTAAGATTAATATTTGTAACAGGATTCCACTCGGGTAGGTGAAGTTGACAATTGGGTTTCGGAAGCTTTGAAGCTATAAAGCTTTGTATTGCGGTAACAACCCCTTGCATCTTACACCTTTATGCTTACGCCTTACGGTTACATTCAGGATTGACGAAATTTGATTACAAATTGCCTCAGCTATTTTCGACTTCACTGTTGGCTATTTAATTTTTGCACAACCTTATTATCTACAATTACATTAAAACCGTGGCAATGCATTTTCAACTTATTTATGTAGTTACTTGTAGCATTAACGGTAAATTACTACTGCAATTTGATGTGTTTAAACAGGTAATTCATTTCAAATATATGCTACAACTCTATTTTCAAAACAACTTAGTAATAAAACAAAACTTTAACATACATTTGCCTTTTTGATGCTGAATAAACCATTTAAGTACCCGAAGTTTCTCGCACATCCCCTAGCCATGATAGTAAGCCTTCACCCATCACTGTGATCCACCATCTTACCCTTAATACGCCAAAATTATTTACATTTCATACTTTTGCTAGCCGAACTTGGCTTGCAAACGAGTGATTACTTTGAAGCTTAAATTCATTTTAGACATTATTTTATTTTATGGGCAACGCGCATTTGGCAAAATGACGACGACGCAAGCAAAAGCAAAGAATACAAAAATAAATCGCAAGACAGTAGATGTGAAGAACAAGAAGAAACCTTTAACAATGAAAAGTAATTCCATATACTTATTTGTGTAAAACTAGTAAACTCCATTTGTTTATTTATTCCTCAGTGAATGCCAAACAATCCTTGCTCGTACATACAGACGGTCGTTTGGGTTATAAGCTGGGTTACATTACCATTGAGGTTACACGCACATTTTGGACTTCAAAGTATTCATTGTTCAAGTTTTTGAAAGTCTTTCGGGTTTTTGTTTTGCTTTTGTTTTTGTCAATGGTTAGCTTATTTATGCAACTGCACGTACGTTGAGTTTTTATGACTCGAATGTTGCGTGATCTAAATTAAAGAAAAATTTATAGTTTATGAGTTCGTGTTAATGGCTGCTGTGGGCGCTCATCAGTCGCAATGCTGCTCTGCTACGAATATTTAGCTTTTTACAATTGACAAGTAAAAATTATTTTTAGCGACCACATACTTACTTGTTCCTATGTCTAACAATGAAAGTTTCCTTCGATTTATGGTTAACATGCCTTTGATGATGAAGTTTACGACTGCGTGTGCTGGAAAAGAAAGTTTTAAATGTTGCTTAATGAGCTAAAAAATCAAGCTGTGAAAATTAAGTATCTTAGTAATTGAATATGAAAATTATGAAGTAAATGAACAGAATTTAAATGGCGGTTAAACAAAATTAATAATGACGAAAAAACGATGTAGTAAAACGAATACATACAACGATTGTTAGCTAATAATTATGAAATTTGGCAACAAAGCCATGCTACTCTCAAAAAAAATTTCTCCCGATTGAAGAAAATGGGAATGAAATGGCACTTAAGAAATTGTTTCCTTATTCGCATAGCCAAATTTCTTCAAAATGAGGAAAAATTCTTCAATTGAGGAAGTTTTCCTCATTTTATAAAAATTTGGCCATGCGAAGAGGAAAAAATTTCTTAAGTGCCATTTCATTCAAGTTTTTCTGAGTGTATGCAAGTTAGAGAAAAAATTAAAAAAGGATGTTTATTGCAAGTAAGAAATACAATTTTAAAATTCCAGGTTCGAATTCGAGCTCAGCCAGAAAAATAATGTTTAAGATATTTATTGCTTTTTTTTAATTTTTCTATAATTGAAACAAGTAAGGAAGGCTAAGTTCGGGTGTAACAAAAAATTACATACTCAGCTGAAACTTGGGACACAAATGTTGGAGTGACTGTTGATAATACTTATATACTCGTAAAAATATTAAATTTTGTTAAAATTTGACTTATAAAATTTTATTTAAAAATGGGCGTATTCGCCATCTGATTTGCTAATTTTTATTTAGACACATATAGTAATAGCGTAACGTTCCTGCCAAATTTCATCATGATATCTTCAACGACTGCCAAATACAGCTTGCAAAACTTTTAATTACCACTTTTAAAAGTGGGTGGTGCACGCCCATTGTCCAAAATTTTACTAATTTTCCATTCTGTGTCATAGCTCAACCGATCTACCAGCTGCATCGCTTTATCCGTCTTTGGTAATGATATGGCACTTTTTCGGTTTTTCGAAATTTTTCGATATCGAAAAAGTGGGCGGGGTTATAGTCCGATTTCATCATTTTAAATAGCGATCTGAGATGAGTGCTCAGGAATTTACATACGAAATGTCATTAAGATACCTCACAAACTTACTCAAGTTATCGTGTTTACGGGCAGACTGACGGACGGACGGATATGGCTAAATGAATTTCTTTTTCGCCCAGATCATTTTAATATTATAGAAGTCTATATCTATCGCGATTAGTTTATGCCGTTACGGAGTGCCGTTATGCGAACAAAATTAATATACTCAGCTGAGTATAAAAATATTTTTTGATTTGGAGTTGAATATAGAAAATGTTTCAGACACCTACCATAGCTGAGCAGATAGATTCATTTCTAAGGTTGCTAAGCCTATAGCATACTGGTGATGAGGGTATTACAAATTTCGAAATGGATCTATCTTCGCAGCTATGGCGGGTGTCTGATACATTTTCGAACTTCTGTTCCAAATTAATTTTTCAATCACTATTTAGAGATACTAGTTGAGGACGGCATATGCTGATGACCTAGCGATCGTTTACAGACGCAAGTTCCCGCTAACTTTATGCGATTTGATGCAGGTGGCATTGCGAGAAATTTCCATATGGCCCTCCCGACGTAGAATCAGCGTCAATCTGATAAAGTGGAGCTTGTCTTATATACCAAACGATACAAAATACTACCGTTTAACATACCATAATTAAATGGTGTGCGCCTAAACCTGACTGATAAGGCTACATTTCAAAAGCTTAGTTATGGACAAAAAGCTGAACTGGAAGGAAAATTCATTCACCGAATCATTCTTGATATCCTTCTATTAGACCTAGCTAATTTTGACGTCAGCTCTGTGCTTATGGGAATTGTACTGTTGGAACAACAGACCACGATTACACTCCAGTATATCTAAAAAAATACAGTTTTGTTGTGCTATCAAAACAGTTTTAGGAACTTAATGATAAACATTCCCAGTAAGCATGATTGGTCGAGTCGTATAGCTTCCTTACTATTTACCGTAGCATTTTCCATATACACGGACGGCTCTGTACTAAATGGTAGAGTTGTAGGCGGAGTCTACTCAAGGGCACCTTGACCGCCAGCCCTCCTTCGGACTACCCGATCACTGCAGCGTCGTCCAGGCAGATTTTAAGCCAACGTGGAAGCCGCAGTTAGTGTAGTGTAAACAGCCAACAATTTTAATGCCAAATGAGTAAACCAGTTAAGTGCTACCCTGTAACAAATGAATCTAAATTTAATCAACAAAAAACGAGGCATTTACTAACTGTTGCTGATAGCACAATTCACATGATTTAATACAGATGTGTGTACACCGCGCGACTAAACCTAATTTGCCTTTAGGCAAATTTGCTGATATTGCATTTCCCACAGGACGTCACAACTCAACGCTAATATGTAGGTACATATTTGTGTCGATTTGTATGTAAGTATGTAAGTATGTAGTTTAAGTAAATATGTATGTAAGAATATATTTAGACTAAGTAAGTATGTAAACTAAAGTAAATATGTACGTAAGAATATGTTTAGAATAATTTAGTATAAATAAGCTGAAAATATTTGAATAAAGAAATTCGTACTTGAACTTCAAATGCACATTTTATATCAGGATAGGCACACACATAATTTCGGCTAATAAAGCTTTAATTACAGCGACAGCCAGACTGACATCAAACCTCTTGGTTCCTACTTGTGCAATTCTGAACTAACACTAAACTGACGCCGATCTCTTCAGATGATAGCCCAATCGAGTACATCTCACGTTGGTCCTGGGACAGACACATTGAGTGGAACTGCACTGCAGCTATATGTACTCGCTAGGCAGGGTGATCAACAGATTCTTCCTGGCCAAGAAGGGTTAGCTATGCCCTTTGCCACATGCAAGATAATGCTTAAAGAGCTCATACACCGTCAAGCCGAGGACAGATGGCTACAACACCGGAGTGTTTGACATCGAACGAAACCTGGCCATAATGGGATCTTAAAAGTTCCCATCCGTGTACATCGTAAGTAGGGATACAATTTCCACACTTGTAGGAAAACTAACTGGCCATTGCATTATAAATAGGTAAGCAGAAAGGTGAGGAGCGCCTTATCGTCGTTGCTGCAGCAGTGTAAGAGGATGACACGGTGGTTCACCTCATATGTAACTCCCGACAATAAGTGGAACGTGACAGCGCTTCTGTGTGCTCCATTTGAAGATAATTGAGTGATGTTGTGGAGCATGACGTCAAAGAAAAAAAGGAAAGGTAATGGTGTCTTATCTTGTATCACAACAAGCCTTATGTCACTGGCCTAAGTGTGCCCTGGGCATACTTCATCCTGAACCTAACCAACAACAATTACCAATGATCATATAAAACTATTGTTCTGGACTAGAGCTCGAGTTTGAATATGTAATCCTTTATCAATAGGACAGTGAAAACAAGATAAATGTTTAAAAATGTATAAACTAGTTTACTTACTTCAACTTCCTACACTTACCTAAAACGATGAAAATATTTCCTAAAAAAGTTTCATTGGATTGATGGATCTTGACAATTACAAAAATCTTTCTGAGACCTATACTAGTTGCTGCTTCTAGATCGGATAGCTGTTCCACAACTTATAGCTGTAGTCTCAGTCTGCAAGCTCAGGGCATTAGCACAAAAACGTGTTCGATCGTTTCCTCCTCCCAAGCCGCATTTTATACATCTCTGTAGCACTGACTAGGCCTAATTAAAAGCATGCCAAAGCAGAAGGCAGTGTGTAGTCAGAATAGCCGTCATAAGCCTACAGTCCTTTCTTTTTAATCATATGAGTAACTCTCTAAGACTTTTACATGATCTTCTACATTTGCAGCCAACGCTGGGGTACACGCCCAAACGCTTTGTCGATATGTGCAACTCTCGTCTTCTTTTAATGTCGTCCCAACGTGATGGAAGGTGTACGAGGCAAGCTTCGCGCACACGCACTTTTTAGCAAGCTCATCCACTTTTCCGTTACCATTTTTTACATATGCCTTGGGGTCCAATAGATGTATGCTTTTTTCTATCTCTACTCCTTCAGGGATTGCTTACACTCTAACACATCTTTGTCAGCTTATAGGATCTATTTTTTTCCGCATTGGCATAGTACACCGCAGCGCTACTCCTTCCACTACCTTTGGAACCAACGTTGAAACACGTGGTATCGCTTGTCCCCCACACGGTCACGATGAGGCTCACTGCAGTTGTTTACGTCTTGCTCTTTGTTTCGGCCTACAGGCGAAATGTGCAGAATGGCATACAGTGCAGCCGTCGGGGTTGTTTCAGATGCTCCTTTAATGCGAAGTGTTGATAGCTTGCATATCCCTTCTTATAGGGCGTATTTCCAAAAGCTTCGAATTTTCATTAATGTAGTTCAAGGTCCATCATAGTTAAAGCATTTCAAGATGTAATTCTGCTCAACATTCCATGAGACTCGATTAACACTCCTAGAGAGGAAATTGAAATCTACAAGGTGTGTTCAAAAAGTATCGCGAATTTTGAATTTTCGCGGTTTACGTATATTCGAATTTCGATTTTTTGTGGCGCTATATTGGTACTCATGTCTCTCACTTATGCCGACAAGTGCGGCCATTTTGAATGTTCACTTAATTGTTGACAGCTGCTTTGACTTGCACGTGTTTTGGCTCGTCAGGATTTTTACCAATTAAAAACATGGGATCAAAGGACAGGTATCAAATTTTGTGTGAAAACCAAAGTAGGTGCGCGGATGCATTCCGAAAGTTGATTGTGGCATACGGAGAAGCTACCTTGAAACGAAGCAACTTTTATCGGTGGTACAAAATGTTCTCAGAATTCTGAGAAGATGTGAACGACGAAGAAAGTGCCGAGTACTTCAACAACAGACGAAAAAATTAATGAAATGAAGAAAATGGTATTGGCCAATCGTCGAATCACCATTAGAGAAGTTGCTGAGGACCTAGACATATCGATTGGCTCGTGCCATTCGATTTTTATCAATGATTTGGGCATGAGACGGTTCGCCGCGAAATTCGTACCAAAATTGCTCAATTTCGACGCGACTTTTTGGCCAAAAACAAAACATTAATGATGCCGCGGCCACCGTGTTACCCCAGATCTGCCCCCTGTGACTTTTTCTTGTTCACCATACTGAAGAGACCCATGAAAGGACGACGCTACGCAACGATTGACGAGATAAAGACGCATCGAAGGAGGAACTGAACAAGATAAAAAATGATTTTTTGAAGTGCTTCGAAGATTGGAAACAAGCGTTGGCACAAGTGTATAATATCTCATGGGAATTACTTTGAAGGGGATAAAATAGATATCATGAATAAATAAATAATTTTTTAAAAACACAAAATTCGCGATACTTTTTGAACACACCTCGCATGCCCCCCTATAATGTCCACAAATAATGAAACGTCGCGCAGTATAATGGTTGCCTGCTCTTTCTACCACACCGAAGTCCTGTGTTCAAACCCCGAGTAAAAGAACATCAAAAAATTAGAAACAAGTTTTTTTAAGCTGGGTAGGCAATGATTTGGCAAGCACTGGAAGTATATGGGGTATTCCATCCCATTTCGACCAATTTTGAACCGACCCCTTTAGAATTGGCTGAAAGTTTTTCTTCTTTTTCTAGTTTACGAAAGGCGTTTTTTCAGAAGTTTTTCAAATTTTTTCATCCGACTCAAAAAAGTTAAGAATTTTTAAAAAAACACCGTTTTGTTTTCAAAATGTTAAAGCTTTTTCAAAAATTGACCGTTTGGGATCTTTTTTTTTAAATTTGTTTTTAAATGTACTTTTCGGATAAAATTCAAAAAAATTTTTTTTAGTGTAATTTTTTCAGTTTTTTCGAGATTTTTCGAATTTCGCCCTTTTTTTCTCTTAAAAACTTCAATCAATTCTGCAATGATACCCACTAATCCCGGAGTGGGCCGAGAATTTTTTTATTTTTTTTAAAGGGCAAAATTCGAAAAATCTCGCAAAACCCGAAAAATTACAAAAAAAACTTAAAAAATTTTTTTGAATTTTTTCCGAAAAGTACATTTAAAAAACAAATTTAGATCCCAAACGGTCAAATTTTTGAAAAATTTATAGCATTTTGAAAACAAAAACGGTGTTTTTTTTAAAAATTCATAACTTTTTTGAGTTGGATGAAAAAATTTGAAAAACTTCTGAAAAACGCCTTTCGTAAGCTAGAAAAAGAAGAAAAACTTTCAGCCAATTCTAAAGGGGTCGGGTTTAAAATTGGTCGAAATGGGATGGAATACCCCATATTTATGCCATAACATGCTTCTCAATGAAAACTTATTGTGCCCGCCAAATTATAGGATAAATAAAAACAAAGCACAACGCAAATTGCAAGAGAAGCTGGGCCAAAAATCTCTTCGGAATTTAGCGCGCTTTGCATTTATTTTTTAAAAAAATTTAAATGGCTCTACTCGTGCTGAGCAAAAAAATTATAAAAAAATATTCCTATTCTATGTACATATGTATGTATCTATATCTGCATTTTACTAGCCTAATCTACTGTCAGGTCAATAAATATCATAATTCACCAAATAGACCCAAAACAATTGCACGAGCACTGCATTATACAAAGCATTATTATATTTTGGAACACAAAATTTCGAAGGCACAACAACACAAAAAACTTTAGTGATTATTACTGAAGAAATTACGTGACTGTTTTAGAAACTGCCGTTAATGTGGCAACCACGCGCATTTTTTTAGATGTACATAGCAAATGGACAGATTGAGATCAAAACAACAATAACAACGCAAAGATGTAGAAAAAAATATTTTAAGGAAACGAGAGCGTGTATTGAATAATATAAAGAAAAGACAGTTTGCAAGTATTTTGATTTTGTGGTTCAACCGTAATATTATTGTACTTTTTTTTGTTGCTATTCGTTGTATTAATGTTATCATTTTGGGGTTTTTGTGTTGTCTTTGCATTTTTGTGCACGTACTCGTATTTCTTATGAATCTGAGTGATTTTTGTATTGACTGTGCGCTGATTGCTTGGAACTTGCTTAAGCCGGATGTGCTCAGTACGCTCAATAGGTAAAGATAAAATATTCCTATCATAGATGTGCATTTTGCGTCACCGGGAATAATGAAGTGAAGAGAAATTCTACCTAAATTTAATAAAGTTCCTCCATTCAGAGAAAATATTTTTACCAATTGCTCAGACTCACTTATCTCGTTATCAGCCTACAAGTTGCTTTTTAACCGACCCGTATGGCATTGCAATCAGCCGACCATCTGAAGATGCTAAGAAAAGCGGAAGATTACGAAAAGTAGTCAGGTGGCAAGAACGGTGGGAAGAATCGAGAAATTGCGCTGGACTTTCAAGCTAGTTCGGAATATAGCGGAATGGTACGAGCGAAAGCATGGCAAACTAAAATACCACCTCATACAGATATTGATAGTGCACGGCGGCTTCAATGAATATCTACATAAGCGTGGGACAGACGGGAATCCTTTCTGTCCACACTGTCCCTCCAAAATTGGAAAGCGTAAAACATGTAATATTTCACTGCCCTCGTTTCACAGCGAAAGACTCTCTGTGCACAGAGTTTTTGGAGAGGAGCCTTCAATTAGGAATTTAGTTCCCCTAATGGGCGGAAAATCGATTGTTGGACTGCTGTGAGCAAGATGGCCTTTGTAGTTATGACGAAATTGATACAAGCTGAAAGGGGGCGCAGAGAAATGCGCACACGAAGTAGCGGCGACTAAATCGCATTCCCCACGTACGTTATGCCTAAACGGCTGTTCCACGGGGTGCGGACACATGACAGTATTAGCCTGGTTTAATTAGGTCACTTGAGCGTAGTGCGCTACCACAACGTCCAATAAAAAATAAAGCTGATTTTGAAAACGCGGAAGACTCTGCTTGTATGCATCTATGCCTGAATTAAAGTTGCCCGCATAACATCACCAACTCCGTAAGATTAAAGTAAGAGCTCTCCGATCTCTTCCGAAGCAAACGAAGCTTTTAGATTTGGGGACTTCTAAAACCTGAAGCTCGAGAAAATTGGCGCTCCACCATCCAAATGATTTAGGCAAGATATATGGAACGATTTTTCGCCATCTTTTTTCAAAGTTGGTTTGGAGAAAAAACCGTTTCGGCGTCAGGCTATCTTCAGTGTCACTTCTCGTTGTTTCGAAACTGAAACTGAAGATGGCAAAACGCTGAAATCAGGTTGTCTTCAACCCAAATTGACGGGGAATGTCTGAAAATCTATCCAATGTACATGAATAACTACTTGTCGAAAAAGCAACAAAACAAGATGAATACGTTCAGGTCGTTCAACGATTCATCCCCGCCTTTACAATGGGCTAACTGGTGCCATTTGGTAATACTAGCCCAACTCAGTATGCGTGTCCACTTTGTTTAAATTCGCCATATCATGGTTATGTCTTCGTAAAAATTGTACAGCTCATCATTACATCCTCTTAATCAAAAGTCTTCGTTAACACGTAAAGGTTCGTAAGCCTTTCGAAGAACTTTTCGCCACAACCGCTTCGCTTGATGTGGTTTACGTCCATGCGTCTGAGCATGAATTCCGTTTGCTGAGAGAGACCCAAAGCAGTATTTGCTAACAAAAGTAATTCCTCGCTAGATTTTTAGGCAGAAATTTTTATTTTTTTTAATGCTGCTTTTCAGCTTAATGAAGTCTTTCAGCAATACGAAAATATGGCTGCCAACAGTGGTGTTGTTACCAAACGCAAATCGCTAACCCTTTGGTTTATGGCAGCAGCATTTAGGGTAAAGATTCCCAACAAGGGTGACCGGGTGTAGTCTCCAGCTGAAAGCGGGAGAGTTTTAGGAGGGTCTATTCAAAGGAGAAAAACTTCCAACTCTCTTCCGTACCGTCACGGAGCTTCTAGGCAGAAGCACCAGCTCTCATGGAAGCTGCTGCTCAGATAGGAATGCACAGTATGCACAAGAAAATTTGTACCTTAGCTACACTGCACCATCACCAAGATGTCCCAAATCCTTCAAAAGATGACTTAAACCGAACCGTGTACACCTTACATGGGTCCTGGAATAAGGCACATTGTGAGAACTCATATTGTAGAAGATCTTGCTAGGCACGGCACGACGAAGCGAATTCTTCCTTCCAAAAACGTTGGGTATGTCCTTTTCACCTTCAAGCTAATGCTAATGTAGTACAAATATCTACCGTCAAACCAAACAAACTTGGGCAAAGAGGGATATAACCTCATCTCCAATTTTCCGGCGATTAGGGATACTAGAGCGCTGGTTCGGAGCTCTTTTCGGTTTACTCTACGCTTTGGGGTTATGTATGATGTACGAGAAGTTTGTCTCGCGAATACTTAAGGGGCCATCTCATCTTGTCCCATACCGTCTATTATAACGGCGCATTCACCAGAACGAGTATGACGAGCAACTCTTAGAGAGGACTTTTCTATAATTAGAAAAGAATTATTCTGCTTTAGATTCTTAACCGAGCATTAGTTGTGTTGTTATTAGAGCTTCCCAGATAGATGAAGTCCTTCAAAGTCTCAAATGTATATCTGTCAACAGTGACCTGGCTTCCAAGGTGTAAACGCACTGGCCTTTCTTCGATGACAGTCAGTACTTCGCCGTGTGCTGATTAAACTAAAGACCCATTTTGTCTACCTTTTTATTCAATACAGAGGAGAGAGAACTGTAGGAGCATTTATGAAGCTCAATGATGTCAATATCATAAAAATACGCTAGAAATTGCACTGTCTTTTAATATATCATAGTTTAAATCTTTTTCTATAATGACCGTCTTCAGCATTAGGTTTAAAATATCGTAAGAAGGAGTCACCTTGTCTGAGAATTGCTCGAAGATGTCCTTCCCAGTCCTTACCGAGGTGGTGGTGTTTCGTTCAACGTCATTTGGCAAGGTCTTACAAGCAAAGCGGTGAACTGAATTTAGACACAGCGGCATTCAAGCAAACCCTTTGGAGCTCTTAAACACTGCTCAAAAGTTTCCGAAGAGAGAGCGCATGTAGTTTTTCTTATAGCGAGTGTATCCAAAGTTTGGGGCAACGAAAAGTACTGGAAGCTAGTATGTTCACCATGTCTGTCTTTCATTCAATGCGCTAGGTAGAACATTATACACGATATAAAACAACGTAGATAGTTTTTGGTTTATGGGATCAGATTTCTTCTATATTTTAGTCTAAATTGCATTCCGGAGGAATGCTCTTTACCAGCTCTTTCGTGTTTTCACAGCTCGGCGAGTAGTCCGTCGCTACTTGGTTCCTTATTATTCTTAGCACGGTATATTGATATTACTGCTTCGTCGCACTCGGATGGTGGAACGTTAATTCCGTCATCAGCTCGTGTTGAGTTCGCTTACTCCATGGTTATCTAGCGATGAGGAAAAGTTCCTCAATTTAAGAATACTGTGTACGTAAATTGCAAGGTCCCCATTATAAACTTTTGCAAGACTCTGCCCCGGTTTTGTAACCATCTCGAGCTTCTGCGTTTCGCGAACTTCTGCGTTTCGTTTCATTATTCTAAATACGCCGTGATAAATATCGCAAGCGAAACATTTGGTTTCAATAATCTGTTACTTCGATAGGTCGAAAGTTTATCTTAGGAAGGAACTGGGAGAAGCGATTAGTGTAGTTATCAGCTGCATGATTCGTGAGCACACTTTGTACGGCAGATGTTTATCGGATTTCTCTGGGAAATTGCTTCGTTACACAGGGCTCCCGTGGTAGAAGAAACCCCAGTAACTATTGTTGTTGTTGTTATATTAATGACAAAGACACTCTCCGAAGGTTTTGGGGAGTTGATGTTCCTTTGCCGCATATAGATCCGATAACAAATCACCATTAAGGTACTAGCCCGACCAACGCGTGATCGACTAATATGACTACATTAAACCTTCTACGCCACCTCGCCCTCAACCCTAGTTCCATGAGGAACTTGGGGTCGTCAGAGCCTGGCTGCTAAATATATGTATAATACATCATATTTGTAACAGGATTCCCGTCGCGTAGGGTGAGGTTGAC
This sequence comes from Eurosta solidaginis, assembly GCA_029619165.1. NCBI lineage: Eukaryota > Metazoa > Arthropoda > Insecta > Diptera > Tephritidae > Eurosta > Eurosta solidaginis. The sequence continues at coordinate 11,660 of JARSSU010004508.1, read as the reverse complement.
AATTGGGTTTCGGAAGCTGTGAAGCTATAAAGCTTTGTATTGCGCTTATCAACCCCTTGAATTCCGCAGTAACTATTCGCGAAGATTCACGAAATTACTAAAAATTGAGATAGCTTGTAAACGGTGTGACATAACAAATGTTTAGTGCCGCATCTGCATTAAGGCCTTGCACAAAAACTCGCCATACGACAGAACTGAGAAGAACTAACAGGGCATCAATATTTTAGAAAATAAAACGTGATAGCATTGCTGAAGCGGTACTTGAAAAAAAATTTATGAATATTATGAATAAAGTTATTGAATTTGTTATTTCACGTTTAATTGCAACATCATTCTAAAAAAATGTAATGATACACATCATACCTTCTGCTGCATAATGCCCATCTATGATTTACGCGCATAAAAGTCATGCTCGATGTGTTTGTAACCGCGTACAAAATAAATCCAGTGGGAGTACAATAATGTTATTAACTATTTATGTACTGTTTATTTATTGTATTGTGTGGTAATAAGCGAAATGATTATAATGAGTAATTGAAAAACAGTAAATAATGCAATACTTGTTTTCTCTCTCCTCTCTAGCTACGCAGTGAAGCTTCGCATTTTAAATTTTTATTACAAAAGCAACATTTGGTGAATTTTCTACATTTTTATATACACGAATTTATTTCACTCACACTACGTCTTAGTTATTCTTACTTAGATCCTTTTCATTGTCTAACATCATTTCTCATACTTTTCACGTATTGCCACTTTCATGCCATTCAACCATTGTCTGTTTATATAACTTTGGTCTGCTTTAGGTTAACCATATTTTTGGTTATGCTTTTACAAAGTAAATATGCATAATCGCCAACACACCTACACAACACACACACAAACGTAATCGTCGTACATAAGCGCAATAAAATATATTTTTTAGATTTTTTAATGTTTTTTTTTAATTTTCTATTTTCACATATTGGGTGGAAAGCTGTCATAAGCAGATAAGCCGAAACCACAATAAGCCACAGACATAACACCATCTAGAGACCGGGATCAAGTCGACGCTGATTTACGGGTTATGGCTGTCGACTAGAACGGTTCAACAGCAATACTTGCGTGCATATGGCAATTGTTTAAGTAAAGGGAATATTAACGCACATAAAACTTGAAAGATTTGAAGTTGGTGGAAAGTGAAAGAGGAAGATATTCCCTAAATTAAATGTTATTGACCCTTGATACTACTTGTTTGTCTTTAAAATAAATTGTTTAGTATTTTAGAATAATATTTGTTGTCTTCAAAAACCTTGAATATATGTCAATTTTATAAACAATTGAACTTTATTTAAAAGGCTTATTAGGAAATATAAAGTAAGCTTTCTCCTCGTGTTGCAGGCATATTTAGCCTCTCACCCAACCACTGATTGATAAACACAGCTTTGGTTGTTCGAATGCTGTGGCGGCCCGTCCTAAGAGACCAGACCGAAGGAGCACTCCAGGCACCATTTTATGCACATTCTCCTCGACACAATGTAATCTGTGTGTTACCTAAAAACGCTTGATAAGGGTAGGTAAGGTTGAACTGACTTTTCAATTACCACACATTGACTGAATATGTCTATAGTGTTCTCAGAAGAAGCCAAAATTGGCTGACAAGTATTTATGTTATATATTTCTGAGACCTAGCTTATTTGCTGATTTAAGATGTAGCAACTCTGCCGCCCCTTTTAGCTGGAGATCAACAGTTTTTTCCTACAGTTCGCACTTCTACATCTGCTGTTACTGTACTTACATCGTAAGCGTTACCTCTACCCTCTTTAATGATATGAGTCAATTTGTAAGTCTAATATCGCATGATGGGCACATCATCTTAGAAAATATGTAGTCCCGCGCTGTTCCACATGGCTTTCCTGCTTGATGGATATGATACAATTCCGCACTCCCTTTGATTTTTCCAAATGGTTTGGGACATCTTCCGCAATTCAGCGGGTGCTGCATCCTTCTTTATCAACACATTGGGGTTTCCTTACCTTCTGTCATTTTAAATTTCAATTATTATTTGTACACAAGTAAGACTATGTCTTTTATAGTGTTACTAGCAGACCCGGCAGAGGTTGTTCTGCCCTAAATTTGTTTTATCTGCATACATATAAATAAGCTTTTTCCGTCTAACTCTGCCCTACCCTCTACACTTTTTCCTAATATTTTTATCACTCCTCCCTCTGTCTTTTTCGCTTCATCTATCTCCATCTTTGTCTCATTCTATCTCTTTCTCAGTCTCCTTTCTCTTTTCTCTTCTCTCAATTTTGTCTCATTTTCTTCATATCTTATTGCCAGTCCGAGAGGGTAGTATGAATTTTGTTCCCGTCCCATTCCGAGTATCAGTTCCAGTCCCACTCGAGTCTTAGTCTTAGTCTCAGTGCCAGTCCTAGTTCTAATCCCAGTCCCAGTCCGTCTCTGGTATACTTCCCGGAAAAAAGCACCGTAAATACTAATAGAGGCAAATTTATATACGAAATTTCAGGCAAATAGAATAGGACGTATGTAAATAGGTATGTGGGTATTATTAATTCTTGTCTTTATTTCGGCTTCCATGCATATTTATCAGTTTTGCCAGGTTAATGCGACTAAATCGAATATCACAATGAACTTTAGAGCTCTCAGCAACAGTTTCATTTAATATCCAAAATACACACACATTATAGGTGTATCCGGTGCATGTTTTGGCTATATCTCGAGTCCGAAGTCACACAGCGGTGTAAAACTTACTCTGTACTAAAGCATACATCAACATCTTCAATATGATACCCATAATGTAAAAACAGATCCTATTGTTACCCTGATCCACGTTTTGGGCCTATATCTCGAGACCCTAGTCACCAATAGGTATGAAAGCTACCCTGTACTAAATCACTCATCAACAGCTTCAATTTTATATCCACAATGAAAAAACATTGTCTAGGCGTTCACGGGCCCACGTTTGGCTTATAGCTAAGACCCTATTCACCCAGGGGTATGAAAATTATCCTCTACTAAATCAATCATCAACAGCTTTCATTTCATATACATATTGTATAAACACATTCTAGGGGTACCCTGGGTCCACGTTTTGATCTCAAGACCCTAGGTACGTAGCCGATTCTCAGACCTACGCAATATGCTCACAAAATTTCATGAGAATCGGTTCAGCCGTTTCGGAGGAGTTAAGCCTCTAACACCGTGACACAAGAATTTTATATATTAGATACATAGAAAGTGATAACATAACTTAACATTATTAAATCAATTGATAACATTAACATTTTTTAATCAATTATAAAATAAAATAAATGCCCACATAGAACATTAGAGATCATTGTTGTAGAAACAGGTGACCGAGATCCCAGTACAGATGTATGGTCCGGCCTGAGCAAAGTTTTCCAATGCTGTTTCATACCACGTAACTCTTTATTATTACCTTAATCACCATCTGATAATCCACATATATAATGGTGTCTCTGCAGCATGAGGTAGCTTCCTCCAGAATTTCTACTGCTTTCTTCACGGCTATAATTTCCTTTGCCAGAATACCACAGGATAGGAACTACTTATTTCTGGACCGACACTGTAAATCACTTGCTTAGATAAATAAACCTTCTTATTTCCTCCATGAGGCTTTTGACACCGCCCCAGAAACTGCCAAGAGTTCAGAAACCGAATATTCGCCAGGCTGGGCACTAGAAGAACTAGGTGAATCTCTCCCTACAACAACCCATCCAACTGCTCTTGCACATGTCGTTGAATTGGGCTCCCATTCCCTCCACTAGTGGGTTTGATCTTGAATATTTCCTTCCTAGACATATTCAGCAGATACTCTGTTCTTCTCTGGATTGATAATATTGTCGCTCTTTATTAATGAATAAAGCTGGTGCACCTTGACTGCCTCGGACGTATTTAACGATGCGTAGTTCACCCACTTTTCCATTGCGTGCAATGTTCTTGTGTTCAGGTACCCAAATGAGCATGATGGTTTGCAGTTTTGCGTAACGGCCTCTTAAAGTTTTCGACGGCTCAGAGAAGATATGGTGGTGAATCTAACGCTTTGAACGTTGCTTGGATGTCCGAGTATATGCGTAACTCACTACGCTTTATATGTAGATGTTTTATAATAAACCGATTAGTAATCGATAATATGCCGATAAAAAAATAATAAGTACTCCGTTAATAAACCGATAACTTTTTGATATCAAAAAGACGGGAGGGAATTTCAGAAGTAACCTGAGATGCCGTGAATGTCTAAATGTAAACCAAAAACTAAATATTGGTAATAAACATTTTTTTTTGTATTTTAAGTTCAAAGGAAATATCTGAGTGAGATAATCATTTCTTAAGGGGGAGGGAGAGATGGTAAAGGGAGCATAAGGGAGATGACGAGGATTGGAGTGAAGCCGAGGGGATCGCGTAAGTATGAAGAGGTAAGGAACGGTCCAAGGTTAGGGTGGGCTTCCTGGCGATAAGCCCAGGCGAACGCGAACCAAGAACGACTCTGTAATATGCGCCCTGACCTCAATGTGTACATACGGTTAAGAACCACTCGTAATACTGAGCTAGTTAGGGCGTGCATGCTGAGGCCAACAAATGGGTGATGTAAGCATATGTTTATACGCACACTTGCACGTATACGTGAATGCACGCACATATAGCAATAAATAAAACAATGTGTGACCTTTCAATAACACGCTAATAACAAATTGATAACGAAATAGATAGTAAAATGATAACTTTTCTATAATGTATTGAAAAGTTCTCAAAGGTTTTTGCTTATACAGCAATAACGTTCCACAACAAATCGATAACTTTCCGATAGGTAATCAACATCTTCTCGGTAATCAGTGGATAACTTAACGATAGAAAGTTTAAAACACTTTGATATTAGGTAGACTCGTCTATCCTGCCATTCAAACAGCCCAGTAATATGGGCATCCCAACAGACGTCTCATTGAATAGGCCCTGCCTCCAGGGGATCTTAGAAGTCATCTCCGTAAGCAATATGAGGAGATCGGCATATGAGAACTTAGAAAAAATGCACAAAAGGTGCTAAAATCGATAAAAAGGCGTCGGACCTCTATGAAAGGAATTGCCCGGCAAACAGGTTCTTAAAGATAAATACCCTGAACTTGCAGAAAACGGAAGCAACCTCCCAAGGAAGACGCGCGTCACTCTAGCTCTACTGTGATCTGGATAATGTAACATGTTAAAATCTTGCCCATCTAGATACAACTCCGAAATACATAATGTATGTTCAGCTGGCACGCACATGGCACTAACAATCTTTTCCATTGCAATATGGAACCAACGCCTCTAACACTCTCCCTACTCCGCTCCACCGCTGTTTTCTTAGACTCTCGCAAGATGATATTGATGACAATTTATCGCACGTAACTTTCGGTACCACTCGACTCATTCAGTGCTAGCGGACAAGCAAGTTCAATCTTACCTAATCTACTGTGAGAACTTTAGGAGGGTTGCCTACGACTCTCCTGTCTAAGATCGCCTAATCTGCATAGCCGTTTTGAAGGCTTTCCATGGCAGGAACGAATTGAAAAGCTACCTGTACCGAAACTTGTCTTTAGGCGCCTTTTTTCAGAACATTTTATGCATAATTTTCAGGGTATTCTGGATAAGATCGTTAGGAGAGGGTGTTGCCGAAATAGGTAAAAAGTTGGGATAGCTCTGATACGGGCAAAATGTTATCTAAAGTCAACATCCTTCTCTACGTAGGTTTACTTCTGGGATATAAGGCATACGCACCCTAATGTAGACGACGATAACTTCATTAATATAGATTTTTTTAACTCTTTATTCACTTATCATAAAGTTATATAATTTTTTAAGTATAAAAACTCAGCCCATTGCAATCAACAATCCAAAACAAAAAATATTCTTCAAAAAACAATGAATAATGAACTTCACCAACGCAGACAATACTTCAGAATGGTTGACCGAGCCAAATTATCATTTGCATTTACAAATCGAATTAATTGATTGCTGATTTCCGCTTTGACAATTCGGAATGGTTGACTGCCTGCGGACAGAAAAAAAATGAATAAATGAAAACCATAAAGAAAACTTGCAGTAGACAGCTCACTTTGGCATTTTTAAAGTTCTTTGCTTTTTTTGTTGTTTTTTGCTTAAACCTACAAACATTTATCTATTTGTTTCAACAAAGGCAACAGACGGACACGAGTCGAGTGAATGCATTTATACAATTCAATCTGTAAATGCGCTGGAAGCGAGTGGCACTCAAAGGGGAAGTATATCACTTCTGTCTAGTGCATAAATTGCATTTTTACGCAAGGAAAAAAAATTAAATTAAATTCAAGAGTACAAAGTCGAAATCGGGAAAAATGGTAGCTAACGGACACACAAACTATGCAGGAAAAGGCACGCGACGGCAATTGACTATTGTCTTTAGCCTTTTTATCCTTTGTGGCATTTTGTAAGAGACGAGAACACATTTACATTTTATTTATATCATTGGACACAGTTTTTTGGGCTCCGAAAACGTTTTTTTTTCGTTTGTAGCTAATTTGTTTAATGTTATTGTCGTCATTTGCTATACCAAGTTGTATTCACACAAAAGGTTGTTCTATCCCTATGCAATGGCAGTTATGAGCTCTATGTAAACGACACTACTTCTCTGAGAATTTGCAAATTCTTTGGGTTTCGATTATATAAGTTGTTTTTAAAGTAGATATTTCGCAGGACAATTGAGCCGCAAGGTCATTATCATGTGCGAATATACACAGCTCAGGAAGCGTTGGGCGGACACCACCTCTTGCAGGGAAGCAAGATGTTTTTTGGCCAGTAGTGGATGGCAGGAGGTCTGCCGAGTTGATTGGGTTCAATAAGGCTCATCTATTAATGGCCATTGGGCGCTGACAGGACACTGTCCAATGGGATCCATGCGGTACGTCTCATTATACTGGGAAATCAATCCTGCTGCAGCTGTATGGAGGATGATGAGGTGGAATCATCGAGTCATTTTAGGCTTCATTGCCTAGCTTTTGCTATAACTAGGCGAAAGTATTGCGGTCTCTACTGACTTGGATCTCCGGAGAATTTATCCTAGGGTGAGATCGGTCTCATTCGAAACTATATCGTTGCTCGCTGAGTAGCTAAAGCTTGCATCACCGTTACTTTATGTGTTTTCACAACGGACTTTCATGCTGTCCAAGTGAGCTTTCCCTACCAGAGCAGCTAACAACTAACCTGAGGGCTGAACAGATGCAAGGAACTGAATTTGAAGTAGAAGGCTATCGCTTGAATAAGTTCGCTGATTCATTAAAAAGCGCTAATATTAGACAATTTTGACCATGAAGAAAGCAGATAGCTATCTGTGACGAAAAGTTAACTAAAAATCGCAAGAAATTCGAAACAGAATTGTATGACTCATCCAAAGCCGAGGCCGGAACTTAAACATAAAATTGCAGGAAATCGCGAACGAAAAATGAAACGGCACGAAAGTGGAAACGGAACCAAAATGAAAGTAAATTTATTGAAACTAAACGAAAACAAAACCAACCTGCAACAACAGTGCAGCAGCTGCAAACAAACAACAGCATATCCTCTAGTGATGGAAAAAAAATAGTTTTGAAATAAATTTCTTGTTCTAACTCGCAACATGGTATATAATAATCAAGCTCACCCGGAAGAAGTACATATATTTTCAGTTTCATGTGCTTTTCTTTGTCACAATAAAGTTGATTAAATGCACGGCAAAGTACTTTTTCAATGCATAAAATTTTCGTGAAGTAATTCAGATAAAAGACAAAATTTTTGTCCTCGAATTTTTTAGCGCTGTTGCATATTAAAAAAAAAGTAGAAAAAGTAAAAGAATTCGCTACGCATTTCTATGCATTGAATATCTTATTTGCTGCCGTCAGGCTGCTTAGGAGATTTGCTTGAATTTCCATTTTCTTAGCCAATCTCTGAGCCTCGTCACATTGATGTTAGTTTTGATTGCATCAGATATTTGGCAGATGCTAGTTAGCATCATTGTGCACTTTTTCGATTTAAACTTTTATGCAACTTAAATTATTTAGTAAATAATTAAAATGGAAGATAGAAACTTTTCAATTTATGCATGCATGTCTTTTTACCTTTCATAAAAATGAAATGGTTTACTAAATTTGTCACGAATCTCAAAATTGTAAGTCCTTAAGGGAGAGGAGGTAGACCCACCAATAAGTATACCGAATTGATCAAGACGACGATCTGAGTTGATTTAGCCATGTCCGTCTGTCTGTTTGTATGCAAACTAGTCCCACAGTTTTTGAGATATCTTGATAAAATTTGCTAAGCGCATATATTTAGAAGTCCGATTAGACATTCGTCGAAACCGGCCAGATCGTATCACTATAGCATATATCCCCATTACAACAAATTTTTCATAAAAAAAATGTTTGTCATATCTTCCTCAGTTTATCAGATTAAAGCTTTAAACTTCACCATATACTTTCGTATATTGCACATATTGTTGTCTGAAAAATGGATGAGATCGGGGGTATGTATAGCATATATCCCCCACAACCGATTGTTTTTTTTCGTAATTACTGCCCCATTTTAACAGCTAGAATCTTCAAATTTCACCAAATGCTCACGTATAGAGCATTCATTGTTGCCTCGAAGAGATCGGTTGTATAAAAGCAAATTTCCCCTACAACCGATTGTTCAGATTAGAAACTTTTCGCAATTTCTACACCATTTTAACAGCTGGAAACTTCGGATTTCAGCAAATGCTTAAGTATGAAGGATATATTGTTGTCTAAAAAAATTATAGAGATCGGTCTTATATATAGTATTGTTACGAATATTAGCAAAACTAAGGGGTGCTGCCATCTCTAAGCCGACGCTAAGCAGCGCCTTGTAAGCACATCCATAGTTCAATCATTATGTATCTACATAAACGAATCAATTATTATGTCTACATATATGTAGGTACACGCAGCTGAGAGCAACGCACAAGCACATGCAGATATCTTATTTGAAATGCTCCTAAAAATATGCAATTGTGATTGTGGAAGTGTCGCTCACACGTAGAAGCGCATGGGGTATGAAGGCAAGCTATAAAAATTATACATCTGTGGTTGTAGCTGAGAAATTTATAACTAACTAAGTAAATTCTGGAAGCACCTAGAATAATAAAAAAGTCGCATATTTCCCAGTCATGTATTCGATATTGGAGTTATTTTATTCGACAGTTTAGTGATTCGAACTTAGCAGAAGATTGCAAATAAGAGGATTTGCAGTAAATTCGTTACAGCATATACCCCATATAAACCGCCACTTCTGCCCCATTTTAACGGCTAGGAGCTTAAAATTTCATCAAATATTTACGTATATGTCATATATTGTTCAGTTAAGTGTTTTTGGTCATAGCTATCTCATGCAAGCCACAAAAAACGTCAAGCTTTGTATAATCACACAAAGCTTTTATTTACTTTCACTTGGCTGTTGTCTGTAATCAAGTTTGGCAAGTTAAATTTGATACACTTCCCGGTGTTCGATTGAGCTGAAATTTTGCACACATGCATAACTCCGATGATAATGCAATATTACTTTGCGAGAATTCGACAAATTAATCGATAACAGATTTATCGGTAAAGCTTTGTATTCACAAGGGAATAAAATCCTAAGTCCTCCTAAGTTGTGTATGCAACAAACGTAGAAGTTAGGCTGTTATCGCTAAATGTTGCATACTTTTTGTTGTATACTTTTTCTGCGCACTTGATTTTGTTTACAGATTTTTGGCGATGGAACAGAGCAGATAACTGCAATAAGTAGTTGTAAACTGAGCGCGACATAGGCAAAATCACAATAAAATATGATTTTAAGTTAGTTAACACTCGAATAGAAGAAACTGACTGTTTACAGTTGATTCGAAGAAACTTGTAATGTTGGTGCATTTAAAGAAATGGATAGAATGACAAAAGTTACAAATAACTATGTAAAGATTACATAACTAATTTAAACAACATTTCACCCTACTAAAAATTTAAAAAAAAATCATATTTAAATTAAATTTAAGAAAAAGCTTTTCTAAGAACAAGCTTCTATTACTTGTTAATAAAAGGAACTAAAAATTAAAAAATACAATCAAAGAAAAAAACTTTTTTAAAAACAAGCTTTTATTATTGGTTAATAAAATTAATTCAAAAGTAAAAAATAAATTGACTGTAAAGAAATATAACGCTTTATAATTTCATTGCAACCTTTAACGATAATTAGGCTTCTTCGTCTGCGACAAAAAAATTCCATATTGTACATAATTATATATTTTTAACATTAAAATTTACACCTATATTATTGAATCTTACAGTTTATATCACAGTCCTAACTTATCTAATAAAATCGTGTTACATTCTTACAGCAAGAAAAGGAAGTCCTAAGTGTTCTTAATTATACCATCAAAATTTAACACGCTGTTATTAAAACAGACCAGAGGTTTATTTAAGAAAAACCCTATCAAAAACCAGGACCTATATTATAAAATAACTCCGTCCTCTTGGCATATACTAGAAGTTTTCGGGAATTAAGCCGCTTGCTGCTTCTAGATCTGACAGGTGTATCACCCCTAATAGCTGGAGTCTTAGCCTGCCAAGCGCAGGACACGAACATAAAACTCCAACCTGCACTTTCTTCATCTGCTATAACTGACCAAGCCTAATTTAAAGGCATGTGACGCCAGAAGGCTGTGTTCTGTCAAAATACCCGTCATGAGTCTACAGTCATATCTTTTTAATGATAGAAGCAAATTTTTGAGTCTAGACATACCCCGTTTATTTCCGGATCAGCACAATATAGCGCAGACCCTACTCCTTCCACTACTTTGGAACTATTTGTGTACACATGCATCGGTTCATCCATCATTTGAGCACCCTTGCGCCAACTATGCAACTCGCTGAGAACCTCCAGGATATCTCATTATCCAACCCTGCCAGAAAATACCATTGAGTACCGTTTATATCGACGTATGGTATAATTATCTTTCAAATGCTCTTCATATCAAAAAATATATATACATAAATGTAATTGAAATTTTAAGTTCTAAGATCCAAACTGCTATTCTTTTTATAATAAAAGTGCTTCACAAAACCATTTTTTCCGGACTTCTATTTTTAGCTCGAAAGAAATTCTTAAACCCGTACTTTAATTTTATAAGTACAAAAAACAAAGTTAAATACGGATTTTTATTTTTGAGGGACAGAACAAAATTCTAACTCTATAACTATGGTGTGGCTCATTTAAACGAAACGAAATTTTTCATACACAATCCCTCTTGTTTCAACAGAAAGCCTTGTATCACCTTTCAAGGTAATATCTCAGTTAGATCAAATCTTATTGCGGAAAAGCGGGTGCAAGTTTAGTATGAACAGATTTCAAAATCAGATATTAAGCGTATCGATTGGAAACAAATTCGTTTCATTCGGAACAGCCATTTTATAGTTATAGGGCCGAACTTTTATTCATCCTTAAAAACTAAAAGTCCGGACTCAACTTTTATTTTCGTAATTGCAAAATAAAGGTCCGGATTTTACTTTTATTTGTTTATTTTTTTGTAAAAAGCGCTACAAATAAAAATAATAAATTAAGCGTCATGAAAATGCTATGTGGATCCCCGGGACTCCTTAAACTTT
>JARSSU010004507.1:0-66022 GCA_029619165.1 Eurosta solidaginis | reverse complement strand
ATGAATATGTAGAAAATATTTTAATTTTATTATACATAAAGATATGCTGTAACACTGCCTACACAACCTGTTATGCAATCAATCCGTATGTGGATATTCATGGACGTAAATATAAATTAACTTATTGATGCTCCATAAAGACTATATTTAGCTCGTAACTATGAAACGACGCCACTGTAAAATATGATATTATGTATTATCACATAATTCATAAAGTAAATATTATTTATGTATAAAAATAAGAATACTCTTGTTTAATATGTATCTTCAATAAAACTCAAAAAGCTGTGAACTTCATAGATCTTTTTACGTTCTGTACACCAATGTGGTATCTGAATTTGTACACTGATTTAATATTGTGAGCATTGCACATAGGCGACTGTACTATTGTGAATTTCCCAAAGATCTGGCAACCCTAACTCAGGGTCAGACCGCAAATGAAGCGCAATGTGACCATGGCATCTCACCTACATATTTGATAGTCATTGTGATAAGCTCTTTGCACCACACTTATACAAGAAAATCCGCTTTTGACGCATACCTTTACGTGCCATCCCCAGTATTGTTCTCACAAATGTGTGCTGGCCTTTCTACTTTCCACACGGCGTGCTGGCTCGTTCGCGGACAGTCCGTGCACTGATAACGTTTCAGTCAAATCGTTGGGGGGGGGGGGGGTTTTTGGGATTTCGTCATATGTAGCCTCGTTTTCGTTTTCGTATCCTCCCTTTAATCTCTCTTTTATACATGAGAGAGCTCTGATTGTTAGAATCTCTTTGATGTATTCCAGGTGTGTAGGAAGTGTTGATGTGTAGGAGAGAGGGGGTATAAAGGAAAATGGGCGCGGGCGTCAGTAGCATTGGCGAGATGATGCCACATCTATCAAGCCATTCGACGCAAACTCCTGCGGGTTGCACTACAGTGTGTATACAATACTGTCACTTTCACTCATGACGTCTCTCGCCAGCACGACCATCATAAATCAATGCTTCATAACTGTTCCGTTCGTCCTCACTGAATAGTACTGTAAGTTTCAGCTGCTGGCTGTATCAAGCCACAAAGAGACAGTGCAGCAACTTTATCTTCAGAATTCCAGTTATTACTACTGACGTCTTCTCAAATTACAGCTTATAATACCTGGGAAGTGTGAGCACAGCGCCACTCATAATGTATGATGTTTTATTTATCTTCGAACGAGTGCTTGCTGAAACAGCTGGCTCAAGTTTGCAGAGAGCTGCGATGATACCTGTGCTAAGAAATTCTGTCCAGACCTTTCGAATATACATTCCTCCTGTGCTTCAATCCTGGATGCTGTTTATGACGCCATTTCTGAAAACGTGCCTCTTGTCGTGTCTCCTGTGTTTCCATCTTGATGTTAAACGTGTCTCATGCGATTCCAGTTGTGATGTCATATATGTCTTCTGTACTTCGAGCTGTGCTGCATATCGGTTGATATTTGTAACGACACTTGCTTCAGCACTGCTAGTATCGCGTTAGTGTCACAGTTGCCAATGATACGGGGTCTCTATCTTCTTCTCCATTTTAGTCGCTAACTGTTCCACATCAGGATGAAAACTGTGTTCATCGACGTCGATCCTTTCGATTCCATAGCTTCCCTTATTCGCGTTTGTAGCTCAGATTTATTGCCAGTAGTATTCAACCACGGCTTCCAATCCTTTTACGTTGCTGATTATTCAATTCACTCAACTTGGCCATGACCTTGTCGTCCTCTGGAATTATTCAACATTCGTCTTCTGACACCGATCTGTAATGAATTAGAATGTATAGGATTTCTGATTACACTGGATCACAAATTCCCAACTTTTTCTGCACCAGTGGACGCATTATGAATTCCTATGTAAATCACCCCTGATTCCGAAAATTTTATTTTTAAGTCAATAGTAACGTTTTTGAGATATTTGCGAATTACCATTATTGGTCACTTAATCATATATATCTCACGAATGAATTGAGCCATTCCAAAAGAGTTTTAAGCTTTTAAAAGGTATACAAAATTCTATAAACTGTGCATACAACACTTTTTGCTAGGTGCTGCAAATTCAAAGATAACGAACAATCATTACGGATTTTCTTACATTTATTTTGTAAAAATATAAAAAAATTTTCTCTGCGGGAAGATTTCGAAAACTTTTTATTTTTTGCAGATTTTTTCTCTCTAAGCTCTGTTTTATTACAAAAAAATAAGCTTTCATTCAAATCGTGGACTAATAAAAAGTATAAGCATTCAAACAAATATCTATCTAGTAAAAGTAAACTTAAGTACCCTACAAATAATGCATATGTACATATTATTCTGTCTTAACTCTATGAGCTTATTTTATAATTGAAAAGTTATGTGCCTTGTTTTGACGCTTATTTAGATTAGCATCCGTTTCTCTATGAGAAACCAACAGTAGTCACCATCATAGCGAATCCCAGAATCCTTGATACCGACTTTCAATCATTTTCATTTTCTGGTGAACCTTTCGCCATGCTCGCCACTTTCGTCGCCAAGATTTTGCGGAAAAAAATTTAGATGGAGTGTAGAAAATGAATTTTTAAAGACATATTTACTCTGAAAGAAAACAAAAAAGTTAATTAGATAAATACATAGGTGACACATTAGTATATATTTTCTTAGGCTTGATTTATCTTTCAATTCAGAACAAATTTTTTGTTACATTTTTCTCGTTCTTGTTTGTTCGGAACTGGACGATGAATTCAGATTTAGGCTATATATTCTCATGTAAATTTAAAAATTTAATACCATTTTTTGTTTATCGGGCAGATGGGTTTTATAGTTAACTGAGAAACGGTCTTAAATATGTTTCTTATTTACGCATTTCCGCATAGTTTTTGATTAAGTCGTCACTATCATCTCATATTTAGGACTTTTGGTTTACCTAAAAAGAAGTACGACCTTTTCAAAAGATCCCACGCTGCTTCCTCCACTGGTGTCTTCAAGTGATGAAAAGCTTCGCCTGCTTGTCCAAAGCCTGACAAAGTTTTTGATAAGGCCGAGCTTGAAGTGGAGCGGAGATAGAAGTATTTTTTCCTTCTTTAATAAGTGGGGAGTATTTATGTTATCCACCCCAACATTGGAACTGAATTCGTTCTGGCAATCCTTTATGATGTAGTGGTCTTGACGAGCTCGGCTATCCCATTTGCATAGAAAGCAACAGTATTTTTTGTATCCAATTTGTAGACCACATAGCATTGCAACGACTTTAAGATCGGCACATATTTTCCAATCATGTTTCTTCGTATTGATTAATTTGAGCAATTTTGCATTATCTCATACGTTTCCTTCGTATTTACTTCATGCGCGATCGGGATAGATGGTCTTTGTTGCCCAATATGCAATAACACGGCCTTTAAACTTAATGATTGCCGATGCTATGAACAATCGCCACTCTATTGAATCATATGGTCAACCAAACTGTTTGAATAGACCACAATGTCTTTGCAGTGAAAAAACACTGCGGTCCTCCTTCGTATAGTTACTCGGAAAATTGTTCGTGACGAGTTCTATATATGTTACCTTAACATCGGATGAAACAAATGTAAATTGTTGCATACGAGAGGCGTGTAGTTCGGCCTTTTCATTCACAATTCCAAATCCTTGATCCAATCATTGAGTGTGCTTGTGACAAACAGGTTTCTTTCGTTTTCCCGTTTGAAATCCAGTACAATAATGTCGCGTAATCAGATATGTTGACAATGAAACTGGATTCGGAAACTAAAGTTAATTGGATTCTGGCAATGTAGCTTCCGTTGAATTAGTTCTGGTAATGACACTGTAGATACGCAGCACAGGTTACTTTTCTTGAGTTTCCAACCCCAAGTACTTTGTAGTACAAATATAGCAGTCCGGTGATGGCAAGTTGGTTCCCTCCACTGCATTTGTGTAATAAATTTCATATGTCGCCTAAATAGATAGTTTCAGAAATTAGTCAAAGCTATGCATTAAAAGGGAGCAAATTCCTAATTTTACACAACGCACCTTGTTTCGGTTTCCGATAAATCAATTCGCCTCGACATGTGGTGCACACAGTATTCGTGTCCATGGTTTTTCGTTGTTTTTAGGCTCAATTCCAAATACTTATAGTATGTAACTTTCAAAGGATTTGAAAACACACATCGCATCCTTTTTACGATAAATGACCGCAGTTGAAACAACATATCTGGATCATTTGTATCAGTTTATAAACTGCAATTATAAAAGAACAGTATCCGGCGAGCCTTGCAGTTATGTAGGAATAGTAAGAGAGTAGGATTAATAGAAGAGAGTAAAATACTTAAAGGCGGCAACCTTGTTAAAAGGTGCCGAAAATAAAGAGAATTGGTAACCTTGTAACTGGTCGAAGTAATATCGAAGCGTCGGTTGGCAGGTTCAAACAATACGACGATTAAGTTAAGTTTTTTTTTCTAATGTAACCAACCGAAACGACCGTACGCTAATATGGCCGCGTAGTAATAAGTTAATAAATTCAAATGTACAGTTTTTAAAAGAAATGAATTCATTAAACATTCAACTGCATACGTAATCGAGTTGTGTTTTATTGAAAATCCTACATATATTATGAAGGAACAAGCGCATGTACTATATTTATACTTAGATCAAGTAAAAATCAAGCCTACCTTTACAAAAAAGGTTCCCTAGCTCTACAAAGAAAAACACTACCTGTCTTAAAAATATGCTCTCGCTTGAAAAGTACCTGGGTTTGAGAAAACGACACTAACAGTTGTTTGGATCATAATAACCCTTCGAAAATCTACCTTTAGTTAGCATAGATATACGAATACTAACACATATGTACCAGTGGGGTACTTAAGTATTAATGGATATATTTATTTATTTATTTATCTAGAGCAATCAGCATACAAATCTTATAGGTATTTAGACTATATATATATATATTAAACAATAATACTACATTTCAAATACTTATTTATAAAGAGTAGTTAAAGAACTTAAAAGCGATCTTTCGAACCTGAAAAATCTATCTCGATAAATCTAGCAATTCTGTTGAACTCAATTAAAGCTCTAGTAATTGGAACATTTTTTCACATAAAGAGCTTTAGAAATACCAACATGAAAGAACTCGGAGCTACGCAGCGCTCTAGCTGGAATGTTTATTAGAATCCTTTCAAGGAGCACGGACAATCAACTACACCCCGAAACCAATCAAAAATGATGACAGCGACAAAATGTTCTCCTGCTCTGCAATGATTTTAAACTAATCAATAAGCATCGCGCTTCATAAGTCGGAATAGGCTCCGAGAAACGTAACTTGCGTAAATGCAAATTTTAAAAATACCTTTGGATGCGTTCAATTCTTACAAGATGGATGGCAGACCAAATGAAGCAGGTATACTCAAGCTTGGAACGCACAAATGCCGAAATAACTGCTTGAGCGTATAAGGTCGGCAAAATCCGAGCTATGGACGCCTAACAAAGGCCAGCATGGCATACGATTTTGAAATGCAAAGGTTAATATGGCTTGAAAAAGTAAATTTCGAGTCGAAAATTACTCCTAAGTCTTTAATTTCACTTACCCGCGACAAGGGCGTATTAGATATATGATATAAGGTATCAATGATATTCATACGTTTCGAAAAAGTAATATGAAAACACTTACTTATGTTGAGTGTTAGCCGATTATTTTTACACCAGTTACTTAATTTATCCAAATCTAATTGCATCAATTCGGAATCATGAAGGCTATTGATTATAGAATATATTTTAAGGTCATCCGCGTACAGCAGAAATCTTACTGTAGAAAAGCAAGAGCAAATTTCATTGATAAACAAGACAAAGAAAATTGGGCCCAGAATGCTTCCTTGTGGAACACCGGAGCAGGCACGAACGGGAGAGACCTAACATTGTCAACCACCACCATACAGTGACGATTATATAAGTAGGATTCAATCATCTCAGGAAGACAGAATGGAATCCCATCAGGGCTAGTTTTTAGTCAGAATTGAATGTGCAATCCGATCAAATGCTTTAGAAAAGTCAGTATACACTGTGTCAACTTGACATCCTGACTGAAAGGCTGCGATGCAGTCATCAGAGAAAATAGCCAAGTTAGACACAGTTGAGCGTCCCGGAAAAAAGCCATGCTGTTCTGGACATTCAATATTCTGACAAAGAAAAGTAGTTTCTCTTGAATAATGCATTCAAAGAGCTTTGCTGTGGCGGATAGTTTGGAAATAGGCCTATAATTGCTAACGTCATTTTTATTGCCACTCTTGAAAATAGTGAGATCAGAGCTAATTTCCAAGCGTTACTTGAATGGTTATAACTTTTGTATTATTCCATCCAATTTGTTGATGAAAGCTAATTTTTTTTGTAATAGTACAGAGCTTAGAGAAAAAAAACACAATCTGCAAAAAAATAAAAAGTTTCCGAGATCCTTCCCTCACAAAGTACAAATTTTGTTATATTTTTACAAAAAAATTGAAAAAAATCCGTAATGATTATTCGTTATCTGTGAATCTGCAGGGCCTAGCAAAAAGTGTTGTATGCACAGTTTATAGCAAATTTTATTACCGTTTAAAAGCTTTACGTTTTGGAATTGCTCAATTCGTTCTTGAGATATACATGATTAAGTGGACCCATTGAAAAAACAGTTCTTCGTAAATATCTCAAAAACTTTACCATAGAATTAAAAATAACCTTGGATTTTCGGAATCAGGGGGTGGTTTTACATAGGAAATGGCTGTAAACCAGTGTAATTTTGCACCTTCTACTAACGTTCGAATCGCTGAAGTGTTGAATAAATAACTCCAATATTCAGTATTTCAAAATGGTCTTTATTTAGACAACTTTGGGAGTAGTACAATTATACCTCACAACTTAATTACTCGCGTGCTTCACTAAAAGCGTGTTTTTCCTAGGGTCTAGTAATTTCATCGTTTGAGAACAGTTGCATCGCATACTTGGTTAGATAGCTATATGCGTGTGTCGGTGAGAGGAACAACTTCGGCTGATGACTACATGTGTGTATGTGAGCTGCTAGTTATGTTTGTGCATGTACACAAGTTTGGCTGCTTACTGTATTTGTTGTTGTGATTATTTACTAACAGCATAGTGATGCTAATATTCGTCACAATATGTAGTATATAGAGAACGTATAATAAATCGGTAATCCTCACACAAAGTGTCACGTTTCTTGTTCTCTGTATGAGATACATAGCTGGTACCATGAATCTCTTATCTGAACAATAGGTGGTATGTAGAGATGGGATTGTCCGGGTATATACCATTTTTATAGGTAAATACCAGGAAAATACCCGGAATATTCCTTTTTGGATATTTAAAAATCTCTTCAATCGAGACTGCTTGGAATTACAATTCAGCAATTAAATTTATACGTCATTTGAAATTAAAAAAATTTCGTTCAGAATCTGAGAAAAACGTAGTTTTGAAAAATCTGCTGGGTGGTGCCTTGGTTAATTAAATTAACGATATGTGTATATACATGTACACTTCGTGAATCACGTTATCTACTTTAATCTTAGTACATACTACATGTATTATAATTCATAAACTTATTTTACCTTTCTGTTTATATTATTTTAGATCCTACGGAGTCAATCAACTACTGCCCAGAACAAAAATCCATGAAAATGGGCTCACCAGCAGTTAAGCAGCACAAGCGCCCAAGCAAGTCGTCGAACACTTCAGGGGTCAGTATGACCACTTGTCAGGTCGAAGAGAGCTTCGTAGAATCGAAGCTATTTAGTTGGATGAGACTGTTTCGGTTTGCCTCTCTACTGTGTCGTGTGGAATAAATGGGTTCAATACAAAATTATTTATTTTAATACAAAACATATTCATAAACCATTTGCCACGTTTGTGGAAATGGAAATAAATACTAGAGTAAGAATATATCTTACATATGGTAACGAACAATACGCTCCTAGTGTTTCCCTATGATAGTATATGGAAATTATATATTACTTAGTAATCTAAAACAGAGTAGTAGAGAACCTTTTCTCATCGAATTTCACTTTATAAATTCGATATTAGGAAAAGGTTTTTAGTATTTGTTGAAATAATAGTTATTGTTACAAAAGATAGACGCAAACGCAAATATATTTACATATTTATTGTAATGAATAATACCTACATACAGTAGCGCTTCTCTGTACCTTAATTATGGAAAACCTACTTACATATCGACCTATCCTAATAAGGTCGCAACTTTTAAAAGTTTTGTTAACAAAGACGTATCTCAGATATTCTATTGATAAGCTCGTATCTCATCAAGCCGGTTAAAAAGTTGTATATGGCAAAATAAATTGTCTGTCAAAAGCAATATGAATTAAACCTAATTTTTTCCAAGATCGCGTGTTCGACAACAACAAAACTCTTAATTCATTTCACAATTCGCAAAGGATTTGAATGTACTTATAAAATACAATACAGATTTATATGTCTGTTAAAGCATAGATAGTTTATCCTCTTAGAACCGTTTTCACCATCTTTATTTAGTCACTTATCCTTAATCTATAAGTTATCGGAATTTTCGTTTTCTCACTGCTAACTGAAGTTTCGCGTATCAGTTAAGTAAAAAATGTTCGAAGATAAAGATGTTGCATGCGCGAACTTCAGGGGAAAGCAGCGGAGTTTCACAAAATTCTAGTAGGTCACTTCCACCACACAATTTAAGCACACAAAATACACTGATTGGAGTTTTAGAGTGTAAAAATTAAAATTATGAACAGATTAGCTAATAAAAAGTGTACAAAGAATTGTTAAATAATAAATACAGACAGTGTTACACTACATTCTGCTGTGGTAAGTGGTGAATGTGACCTACTAGAGGTTTTGTGAAGCTTGCTTCACACTATTTTTCGTCCCTGCAACATCTCTATCTTAAAATTGTCTCTGGTTAAGTGCAAGGAAAAAGTGTAGGCAAAAGTCAGCTGTTTGGCTTGTTTTCGTGTATTCACAATAAATTTTTCAGATTTGTTCTACGAAATATTCACAATTATCGTTTTAACCTTTGATGGTGAAAACGAAAATTTCAAATGAAGCTATCTGATAGATTGCAGGTAAAATCTAACTTAACTGGAGATGGTGAAAACGGCCCTAAGCCCTTTACGAAATGTGAAAAGGAATTAAACTAAATTGAATTCATACCTCTTTTAACTGGTCTGAGATATTAATGGCTTCGTTGAGATACGGTCTTTTTAACAGAATGTCTGATTTATGTCTTTGTTAACAAAACTTAAGTTACGATCGCTCTATTAGGGTACCATAGATCGATATGTTAAGAGGTTCATAGTACAAACATGTATGTAGGTATGTATATGTGTTCTAAAATAATTTTTGAATTTTATCAAACTTATCAAATCAATACAAACTTAAGATGCTTGTTACCTTATACCAAGGCTGTATAATAACGTTATTTTCATCAAAAAATATAGAAATAATTGTGTTTTAATTTGTCGTCAATAGTTTTAACGTTATATAGTCCCGTTTATAAGTCAACCACGTAATTATACTTATGAGAAAATGAGTTTTATGTGAAAACAATCATAAGGCATTGACAAGGGAGAGGTGATGGTCAGTTTTTCAGAATAAGTTACTTTTATGGTTTTAAGCTCCATCATTTACCACGTATCTAATTTTTTCGTAGATATTCAAAATCCAAGTCGTTAAAGTAGTTTGTTTTTTCGTTATTCGAAAAATGCTTCAATGTAGATACATGGTCTAACGAATAAACGGGACGATATGTCAAACGAGAAAACTTCGTTTTCAAGTTTGAGTATATTTTTGCACTCTTAAGCCCGGGTTTTCAGTGCGAGTTTAAACTTCAGTTAAAGTTGACTAGAATTTAACCTTGCCACTTTGTTCAATAACATAAAATGTTGCTGCTCATCTCAGCTTAAGCGGCGAAAGTGGCAAGGTTAAACTCTAGTCAACTATAAATAAAAATAAATAAATGTAAGACGCGATAACCTCCGAAGAGATCTAAGGCCGAGCTTCTCTTCCATTTTGCATCGTGCTCTCTCTTTATTTTTCCTACAAATTGGACGGACGGGACCTACATCTTTATGCCGACTCCGAACGGAATCTGCAAGGCAGATGAGTTTTCACTGAAAGCTTTTCATGGCAGAAATACACCCGGAGCGCTTGCTTAGAAAAATGGTCTTCTAATTGAAAAACCTTATTTCTAAAACTTTGATTTTGCTTTGCCCGGGGTGTGAACCCAGGGCATACGGTGTGGTAGGCGGAGCACGCTAACATCACACCACGGTGGCCGCAACTATAACTGTAGTTTAAACTAGCACTGAAAAACCGGGCCTAAAAAGCTCAATTTTCGTTTTCAGTATTTTGAGTATATTTGTGCAATCATAAAAGGTCAAACTTAGAAATGCCAAAGAAAAAAAATGTTTACAAGGTGATGGCAAAGCGAATTCAATCCAACTCGCCGAGCAGAAGAATGTCCAGTCAAAAGAAAATTTGCATTGATTTGGATTAACTGACATATTGTTGTTGGTACCAAGGCGTTGTGTCGAAATAATCTAAAAGAATCAATCCTGATGGGACAACACCTCGAACTGAATTCTCTTTGCATATTTTAATCCATTTTTTATACCTCCAAAACAGATTTTCATTTTGAAATCTCTTTGCTAGTATCAATAGCATTGAAAAAATTTTATTTACGACGTTGTGCAGCTCTACATTATACTAAGTATTTTATTATTGTCTCGAATGAGTAACCATCTGTTGAATACACGTTGGAAATTGTTACAAAAACTTGCCTAAAGTTCGATACCTGTTAGAAGACAATTACGATGAAGCCTTTAACATTTCTCTAAAATATTTGTAATGCTATTTAACTCCATAAAAAAAACAAAGTTAATAATAAGCTGTTATACAACAAACAAATTTATTTTTTGTTTGTTCTCTAATCAATTATTTAAGATGCAAATAAACACTCAATTTGATATGTTACAAGAAGCAATAAAACTACTAACAGTAACTAAGAAGCACTTAGTCCACAGTTGCCATTTGTACAATAAATAAAATTATAGCTTAATACAGTGGTTAACCTCTAATAAATATTCAAATGCAAACGCACAAGAGTAGCCGAGATCATTTTTAAGAAATAAACAAATTAATATTATTTCAGAACAAAAATTTTAGTTAAAAAAAGATTGAGTCACAAAGGCCAGAAAACTATAACGTCATACATCATATACTTAAGGAATGTTTGCCAACTAATATTTAGCCTTTGAGTGCTTTTATGATATGTAAATAAAACTATTAAGATAAACACAGATGCATAGTAATTTAGCTGCAGCATTTTGATATAATTTGCTGTGAATCCGTCAAAAAAGCTGCAAATAAATTTAAAAACTTATTTTAGTTTGGCTATACGCCATTAAATAGCTTAAAATAGCTTACAGTTGTTCAAATTTAAAACTGGAAATAATAAAAACTATGTGAAAATCGGTAATAGTCTTATTTTAGTAAGGCTAGTGTTTTTGTGGTGTACGGCTTTTTATAACTGGTGGTTGTACCCACCTCAACGACTGCTCAACATTTGTGCTTCCTGAAAGCGCCAATGGTTAATGTGCACAAAATAAAGATAACTGTCTAGTGTTAAATAACAAACAAAACAAAATTTTGATGTTTTATGTACGGAAGCTTCCTCCCTAATTTTTAAATTTAAGATATAGAACAGTGGCGGTCAGCGCTCACTTAACACATTTTCTTTGGTTTAGTCGTCGCTGAACAAGTGCTGAACCATAGTACAGGTCTACAAGTAGGATATGTAGCAGCACGCACATACACAGCCACGCTCACCTGATAAAATGCTTGTTCTTGTTCGTTTTTTTGTGGATGCTATTTGGCACTGTTGTACTTCTTAGGACCAAAAAAGTTTAGTAGCTGCTATCGAAAACTGCTTAAAATTTTTATTGTTATATTACAAAGAAATATACTTGCTATGCTAAAACACGACCAAAACAGTCGGGGGAGGTATTAATAGACGCGTTTTTGCCTCGCTTTCAATAATTCGAATACCTTTTCTCTTTGGACTATTGACAACAGGACAAAACGCGTCTTTTCATTTCTCTTTCCACATTTTTGGACGGGTTATTGCATTCGACCACGGTTTCAAACTGTTTTCGCGGAGAACTTTTGAACGGGTAGAAAAACTTAGCACCCGTGTTTGTATTCTTAATGCTGGAATAACTACGCGTTCTCAGATACCCCAATTCAAGACTTTTGTATAATTTTCTGTAGGACCCATATAGGTGCACTAAATTTTCATACTAAATTGGTTCCAAAAAATTTACCATCACAGCAACCCATATCTGACATTCCGCTCCATTTTTTGTTTCCCTGTGTCGCTTTCCACGACCATTGTGAATGATAAATAAGTGTGATATCTTCTGCATAGACGTCAAAATTTCAAAGTGATTGGATCACCAAATTTGTATTTGACTATCGCTGTCTCATTCTGTATCTCTTTCTATCACCCGCTGAAGATAGGCGCCGCCATATTGAACACCCTGTCAAAACGCTAAAAAGTTGCCATATTGAACATCCTGTCAGACATTTGACACATAAGATATCACACTTAGTTATCATTCACAATGTCCACGACAGCAACCCCGGTAATTTTGACACTTCGTTCAGTATCAAACGCGAGTTCCACGCAGGTTCCACTGAGTTCCACAATAGTTTGACACTGACCGAAGTTTCAAACTGCAGTGTGTTAGAAAGAGAAAGGAATTGTTTCTTTCTCATACATATAATACTTGTAAACCTGTACTATGTGCTGAACAAGCAGAGTGGCAATATCGGAGAGGGCTTTTGTTTATTTGCGCATTTCCGAAAATATATTTTGCAAACAAACGCTCATGCGCAGAAGGTTTTCATCACTTATCTACCACAAATATTTCTACAAAACTTTGCCTCTTTTATAAATTTTAATAAGTTTTTATCAGCTTACTTGCTGATTTATTTGAAAATAATGAAACCGAACGGATTTCTTGGAGTTTTTTTGCGTATTTTAAGCAACTCTATAGCCATCTGATGTTCAAGACCCATTCTTGGAAACGAATGAACTTTTGTTTACAACCGAATGAACCATTGTTTATAATCGAATGAACTTTAAGACCCATTCCTGGAAACGAATTGAGAGAGAATTAATGTTTCGTATCAAGTCATCAGTGAACTAAACCACTACCATTGTTTACTATATAGCATGGCCGAACTATACAAGATGGAGGCAAGGTAACAGCTGATTTGTACTTTTTTAATATGATTTGATACATCAACTTCTGGAGCAGTACGATTTTGATATTAGTCCATCGTATTTACAAAACTAAAGTACATACAACTTGTATTTATGTTTGTAAGTAAGTCACCATGCTGCCACCTTGTATGGTTCTGCCATGCTATATAGTTTGCATAGTGGAATCACCAAGTGAAGTGAATAAAAAAAAACAGAAGATGTGCGCTATCTAAAACGGCAGTGATGTATTTTCAACGGTCAGAAGAGGGTAAAATTTTTACTCGCTTTGAAAAAATAAGGGTAGAAAAATAAATACCTGGCTACGAAAGCCATTACAGAAACTGTTTTTTTCAGCATATCAGTGCTACCTAACACCAATGCAGAAGGGATACACATGACCAGTGCGAGTTTACATTACTTTTGGCATCGAATAAAGAGAAAAAAAAACTTAAAAAGTGATGAGCGGTAAAATTCAATGAACCCAGCAAACACAGTTTCTAACGTTAGAGAAATATTGTAGTTTTACATTAGAATTCGTATGTAGTTCTCTAATGCATTTCGAATCGAAAAATAGGTTAGAGAACTATGCTAGAATTCGACTGTGAAACGATTCGAATAACACTAGAAATGCGATGTTATGATTATTGTCACAGTTATCGATTATTTGCACGACATGATCAGTCATCCTTAGTGTTATACAAACATAATAAAAATAGTGAAAAGTTGTGTGGAAATATTATAAGCTGCGAAAGAAATTTATTTATATATAAATACTAGTAAATGAAATGGAAAAGTTAAAAAGGGAAAGCGGACAGATTATTGAAGTGCTATTGAATGACAGGAAGAAAACGCTTCCTCATCCGCACCTCAAACCAATGGCGAGCTCAATCCTGGGGAAATAAGTGAAAGCGAAAATTTTAACACAAAACTAGTACTGAAATCTGTGAAATATACGATAGGATTTTTAATTATTTTTATTTTATTATAATTTATAAGCTTATAACCAAATAAAAGTATTTGAAACAATGAAAATTTCGCTGATTTTAAATAACTGAACTTAATTGCGCATCACTTCAAAATTCTCATTAGAAACCCATTAGCAATTGACATTAGAATTCGATTAGAATTCCAACCCTTTTCTCGATATCGAGAACGAAGTCCACTTTTGGCGAGATTGGTATAATTCGTGACAGTTTCGCAAATCGTCCTCTAACCTTTTACCTTAAAGAAATACATAAGAATTCGATTCGCTTTCTAATCGTTTTCTAACCTAAATGTTGGTTGGGAATGCGTCTAAAGTAAACTGACCTCAACTTCAACTGCAGTGAAACTTTCATGGAAAAACCGGACATAAAAGGAAGAGGTGTTATCCATTATTTAGTTGAACTGTAGAAGCTTTGCGCACTTAAATGGTCTTCGGGTTTGATAAAAAGTCTTACATGCCCAATTGGAAGTGATCATAATAAAACATTTAAATGCGTTTCATCCCTAAAAATGCGTTGATATTGTCATCTTGCCCTGTTGATTTGTCGTTGAGAGTCGGAACTAAAGCACGGCATATGTTTATACAAACTTGACCAGAAGATCCCCCAAAAAACTCCTGACAGTTGAATTCATGATGTATTACTAATGTTACCAAGTTATTAATTACTAAAATATGTCAGGGGATATATTAGCCCCGCGGCATCGGCCTAGAACCAGAAGATGCTGATCCGATCGAGCCGGATTCATATATTCTATATTGCAATCCACAACTGTAACATTCCTCTTATCTTACATACTTACTTAATTGGCGCTTAACCGTTTAAACGGCTGTGGCCCTCCAACAAGGCCCGCCAGTCGCTTCTTCTCTCTGTCGACCGGCGCCAATTGGCCCTCTTATCTTAGTGGTTTGATTTTTAGGGCAAAACAACAACAGTGAGTTAAAATTTGTTGTAACTATATTCAGAATTCCAGTGTTTTAGCGAAGTTTTAACATAAATAAGGTGTAATACGACAGTTTTGGTGTTCTTGTTGTAGGAAAGACAAAAACTTTCCTCGAAAGTCTTCAGTAGCGCTGAACAGCCTAAAACACTTAGTTGGATATGACGTAAATACAAATTGTTTGTTTTAACATTAAATTTTTTTGGAACCAATTAAATATACGCATATAGACGTAATATTTTAGCACGGCATTACTTATGGAAGCCAACACCATAGGTAACCAAATGATGAAATTCTTTGATTAAATCGAGCAAAGGTCCATCGATATTCACCTACTAGCTTATGTGAAAAAGACGTCAATTCTATACCACAGCATGACACTGCTAATACCCTGGACCACGAATCCGGGGACAGGAAACCCCATATCTTAAGGCGTTTTCGAGATATCTCCAAAAAACCGTCCGAAAGTTTGCCTCTTTACCACGTTAAAATAAACATTATAAAACTGACTTTTTTTGTTCTTATACCTATATGACACTACTTTATTTTCGTGTATTTTTTCTTGTATTTTATCTTGAATTTTTTGTCGCACTCCTTCCTAATACGGCTTCAGTACTGGTGTAAGTGTGTAAACTATATTTCAAAAACCTAACGAAATACAAGGAAAATACAATCTAGTTCATTAAAAACAAATGAGCAAGTTTGTATTTCGATAGGTTTTTTGACATTCGGCCGTTTTTTTTTATTTTTTTCTGACACATGAAAATTTTGTTTTTAGTTTGAAAAATTGGTGCATAAATACACATTTGAAATCGACTTTCTTGTAAAAAAATTGAACCATTAGAGACCGAAATAATTTTCGCGTGTTATTTGCATTGTTTTTATTGTTAAAAGTGTTAATGTAAAAATAAAATGTAAAACATAAACAAACACATGCCAAACTCAATAATTTTAGGGGAATAGTGGTCTCGCTTTTTCATGATAGCAATTGTTTTTGTGTTTTGAAGTTCCGATAAAGTTTCGTCAGTTTTTTTATCTTGGAATCCAAGCAAAAATAAAGTAGTGTCATATATGCTTAACAATATTTTGAAATATTTACCACCCATATTTCCTAAAACGCACATTTTTTATAAAATCGAATGTTTAATATTTTTTTTTATTTATTTTAAAAACTTGATTTAGTTGTCCGACCGCGAAAAACAAATTTCATTTTACGTATAGTGTTACCACTCTTTTCTTTACTTCACATTTTCTCACGGGTAGTCTACACTTGTAACTTCTTACTCGTTCTCTATCAAGCAAGCTTGGTTAGACTTCATAGGTTTATCAGGGGTTTGGAAATGTTAACTAATAGCATAAGCTTTTGACTTTTATACAGTCACGGTGTGAAAACTACTGGCAGGGGGTGATGCCATTTAATGACTTTATCTTTAGAAATTTTGTCCTCGTTTTCTCGGGTCTTCAACCTAGGATGGAACGCATGTTAAGCGTGTCTCCGCACCGAAATAGTCGATATTAGTACCGAAGGACGCGTTTCGGTCCCAGGGCTATGAATCTGAGAACGATATATGGTGAATTAAACTACTAAAATATATAATCTTACTCTTTTAAACAAGAATTGAGGTTGTTATAGTATATTTTCTATATTTTTCTTTTTTTGAATTCTAATAGGTTTAAATATAAATAAATGAATATAATTTAATAAAACTGCAATAAAATATTCACATTTTATAAAGGACAGGTTTGTTTTATTTAATCGGAAAAATGGATTTTATACCACTAAAAGCATAATTCATGTATGGTTTTCGCATCTATGATGGAAGCAGTAAGGAAGGCGGTCGGCATGATGTTGTGGTGCACAGTGGCTAGTCATTGTCGGCTGGGGTGGGTCCTTTCCAACCTTACTGTTCCCGCGCCATAAACAGAAAAAAAGGTCATATCATGCCTTAAAAAACTCAGCTGTCAAATTAAAAAAAAACCTTACAGAAGCGCAGAGACCGACTCAAAATGCTTATAAATCCCAACTAAAACAACATCCGGCCGAACCGGATGTCACGGACAGACCGTTAAACATTCAAAATTTAAATTCAAAAAAATAACCGCAAAAAAAAATTACCGAACCGGACATGGCTGGTTACCAACGCTGAAAATCAAAATAATAAACTGAAAACTGAAGATATGAAGGGCCGAATATATAGAGGGGGCGCCGCGGGTGTTGTTGCGACGCCCAGCGCTTGTCCCACCCTCAAATCCATGGCCACCGACGCACCTATATTTCGGTGGCCCCTTACCTGCTTTACCTAGTGCCTTCTAAATAAGTAAGAATATCAGCATTCCCATTTTAGATTACAAGATATTTATTGACAAGGCATTATGAATAGAAATAATACAAAATTCATTTTCTTACGTTATTACGTCATTTACCCTACTAACAGAAGAGAGAATGTTGGCAACCGCCAAAATTTTAACATTTTATTGTAAGTCTTAGGCTGTAGATTTTAATTATACGCTCAGTGGTAAGTATAGCTATTCGTCCTAGTTATAATTCAATTAGTGGTATACTTGGTTTTTATTGGTATTGTATTTAATTTTATTTTAGTTTATTTCATTTTGTATTTTTATTATTAGTATTTATTATCTTTATTATTTTATCGAATTTAGTTTATTATAAGTTACTTTGTTTTTTGGTATATTTATTTAAAAATTTATTGAGTTTTATGCTATTTTATCGGGTTGTTACTATACTATTTATAATCCTTATTAATTTTATTAAATTTATTTTATTATAGTTTGTTTATTCTTGGAAATTTTAGTGTAATTTGATTGTATTTGATTTTACCTACGTTTATGGATGTGTCCACATATTCATATTAATATATATATCTATTTTGCAAAGGAAACTTAAATATTTGTTTTTATGTTTCAATTATTTCCGAATTAATTGGTTCAAGCATGCAGTTTTACATTTTGCTTCATTTTAGTGTAATAAATAATTCGTACTGGTTTTTGAATGTGCTTTACATTATAACTGTTAAATTTGTTGTTTTTTTCCTCACTTAATTTTACGACACGACAAAATTAAGAACCTAACTATTGAATTTTGCAAATAATTTTTGCTGCTTTTTTTTTGCTCTCGCAGGTGTATACATAATTGAAAATGTATAAATACATACGCATAAAATCTTCCAAAATGGAGTGACAAATATGCAAATTTAATGTAAGGTATGTAATTCTTATACATGAAATTTTCGCTATTGGTAGCTAGTTTTAGCTAATCCAAAACCGTAATACATAAAGCTAAATATACTCGTGTTTTTTTTTCTTTTTAAAGTTTGTGGTTTTATTGTAATTGGAACAGACTCACCGCGGTGCCGTAGTGGCTATTCCTGTGGTGGTGCCGCGGTTTTAGCGTGCCTATACAGGGTTCGTTGCAGCAGGCCTATGGATGGAGCCCGGCTGTTGTTGTCTCTGCCAGTGGTTGGTGGTTGTTGGCGCTGTCGGATGACTCAGTCGATGAGGATGGCGCGCTGGTGGTTGTCGCGCAGTGGGTGGTGGTTGCCCTCGTGGGGTGGTTGTGCGCGGTTTTGTCGGCGCTGTTGTTAAGGGTACCGCGCGGGGTCGCGCTGCTGCTGGTGGACACGCGCGCTGTCTTGTCGCGATCGGCTTAGCGTGCGATTTTGGCGCTATTGGCGGAAACGCGCGGTGGGTATTGTGGCCGCCGGTTTTCGCGGGCGGAATCGTGAGGTAATCGCCTGCTTTTTAGGGCGTAGTGGTGGTTATTGTGGTCGCCAGTTATTGCAAATTCTTTCCCTTCAGCAATGGTTTATAAGCAGTACGGCTTAGTGATCTCTCAATTTCGCGTTTCAAAATTTTTCTGACTTCCCATGCGAACTGTGTGGAAACGTGATGCGCGGTTTTTGGAATACCTTAGCACAAATACCTTACCAAACGACCGTCACAAACAAGTAGTCATATGTACTGCCAAATTTGCGTACAGTTTCAAACGGCTTGCACTCATTTCGCAACTTATTGAATGGTATAATAGTTAAGCCTTCAATGCCGGCTCACGGAATATATCCTCATAATGTTGAATTGTAGAATCTAACCAACTTTGGCGCCACGTTGCAAATCGGATACAGTATAGCTACGTCATCGTCTTTTCAACCAAGGAATGCGTCAAGTTTAGCTTTACAACTCGTTTGGGTGCGTTGGGGATTTTAAGCAAGCCACATTTAAGAAGTACTGAAAATCATTAAATATAGCTGTTTTCTTTTCGGCTACCTCTTTTTCCACTTGCTTCTTAAGACCCTTAGCAATTTTTTTAAGTTATCCTCGTTTATAATAGCATTGAATTTGTCTTCATCAAAAGGTGGTGCTTCGTATAACGTTATAGCGGCGATTTTTTTTGGTTCCTTTGTTTTTTACCCCCGCCTCGACCTTTTTCCGAAAACTCGTGGTTTTTTTTCCTCTAGCGATCGCCGATATTTTTTTTCTGTTTCGATACTTTTCATCGCAACTTTTAGGTCCATCCCCAGCCACTAGACCGTTCCAACGAAAATGCTCCCAAGTGGACCGCAACCGTAGACCATAACAGCGGACCGTAACATTCAATAGGTCGTATTTCATTATTACCTAGGCCATACCCTACAGTTCAGCGCCCGTTAATCATACTAGCCTACACTTGGAATCATAATATCTACACCTGACTTGAATTGACAGCTGTCACATAGGTTCTGATGAATGTATTGTGAATGTTATTGACTGTTCAATACTTAATACTTAAAATACATGACTTGGTTTTCATTAACAAATACATATGGGTACTCATAGTTGGTATTTCAGTTTTAAAAATTTTGTGTAAGACTGGTGCAACCCCCATAGGGTTAGGGGGCTTTGAATATACCCGCGGCAGGCATGCCTGTCGTAAGAGGCGACTAAAGTACCAAATTGATTCACGGGTTTGTGTAGCACAACCCCTTCTAGGGGTTGCCAGAACAACCAACCAATTGTTAACCTCACCTACCCGTGGTGAGTCCTGTTTCTTTGATAGCCGAGGCTCTGATGACCCCACTCCTAATTGATCTAGAGGGTGGGAAGGCGGTATGGCATAGCAGGCTTTCAAGCGGTCATACCAAATCGTTCCCGAGATGGTCGGGTTAGTACCGTAATGGTGTTTTGTTTCCGGAACGTGCCGGATCTGCATCTGAAAAAGAACCATCAGCATCGATAACACTCCCCAAGGCCTTCGGGGAGTATCCTTAACGCTACAACAACAACCAATTCATGCATTATACATTTTTTTATTTGTATCTAAAACCAAAAATTAGGGAACTTGAATGTCATCTTATGATCCCAGAACATCACCTACATAGCGAGGGGCAAAGGCGGGCTAATGCCCGGTTTTCAGTGCGAGTTTAAACTACAGTTAAAGTTGACTAGAATTTAACCCTGCCACTTCGGCCGCTTAAGCTAAGATGAGCAGCAGCATTTTATGTTATCGAACAAAGTTAAACTCTAGTCAACTTTAATTGTAGTTTAAACTCGCACTCAAAACCGGGCATAAGAAACACATACGACTACTGCACGCGATAGGAAAGACTCTCTTGCGGGAAAATTAAAAATGTAAATTTTTTTTAATTTTTATTTTTCGTAAAATATTTAAGAAATTTTTATTTTCATTGTCATTTGTTACATTGATATTTAAATCCGAAACAATAAGCAAATTCGAATGGATTGTTGACTCCATAAGGCATTCAATGAAGCGTAAATAATGAGATAATTTGTATTGTATATGGAAGATTCAGATCAATAACAAGCCAACCTAATAAAACCGCACTGCGTTTTTTTAGCGCACGCAAACAACCGGCGTTTTTTGCTCAATCCCAAATAAGCATGCGTTGCGACAATGTAAAGCATGTGTGCAAACGTCAAATCTAAATGTCACGCAGAACAAAAATGGTAATTGAGTTGGGTTTTAACGCAGCAAATTCAATTGGGTTGCTCTCATACAAGTTGTATGTGCATGAGAAATTTTTGACAGAAAATACTTGCGTGCGTTTATATAGGTTGGTTTGTAAGGGCTTACATATAGAAAACTGAATAATAATTTAAATAACCCTATGTGCGAAACTGCTATAAAGCTGGAAAAAATAATCCATAAACGTTCAGGCCATCTATTGTGTATAATAGAAGATAATCTACTGTAGGGAAGAAAAAATATTAAGTATAAGCTTCTACTATTTTCACACAGACGGCTTATTGAATAATAAAGGCAATTTCTACATTAAGACGCTTATTGAGCCTAATGAATGCCTAATGAAGTCAAAAGCACAATGCCAACTCTGTTGGCAGCGTCCCACTTCCGTTTCCGCTTCTTAGATTTTGGTGTGTCAGTCCTTAAAACATGTCATTTGTCAAAGCAAATGTCATTGTCTGCATGGCGGAACGATACAAGGTGGCCCGCATCGAACAGCTGATTATAACCTTTTTATTTGATTTGATACATCAACTACCGGCGCAGTACGATTTTGACATTTGTCCATCGAATACAAGTACATGGAATTTTGTTTGTTGTATGTCACCATGCTCCCACCTTGTATCGTTTCCGCCATGCTTGTCTGTCTCATTCTTCATACTAATCGAGCAGTTACTTCTGTGTGAAAGCAAAAATTTACGACTTCATTAGCAGATGAAATGAGATCATTAAGTTTCTGTGTGAAAACAGTATTCCTTTCACTTCACTTCACCTAATTTTATTGATTTGACGCCATAAATGATGCAATCAAGCAATATATTGCTAACATTGGACCATTACCGACATGATAATTTGCATGTGCATACGGGAGTAAGAGTAAATGTCATAATAAAAGGGTATGAAAGTGGAACGCATCCTTTATTGTGCTCGGAATGTCAAAATTAAAACCCGAAGAGAAAAATAAAAGGAATACCACGCGTGAGTGGAGAAAAAATATAGAAATAAATCCGAAAACGGAGGTGTGATTATTAGTATTTTTATATGTGATGTACACGAAGATGATGAGGATTGCGCGGATTTGGCTGAATACACGAGGAAAGCCATTTGCCATTCGAGGAGGTATTGGAAAAGTAGGTAATTCTATGCGACAGCGTGATAACAAAATTACAACAACCACATGAACATTTTAAATTTCTTTTGCAAATATCTCTTGACATACCTAAAATTTTTGACTTCCGTTTTCAGACTCGGGATTCTGGATCCGGACCAATATTAGTGTTCGTCCAGACTCATCACACACCAAGGAGTTGGTCTGATGACGAAGTTGACCTAACGCATGTGACGTGTGTGGAGAAACTCTATCTGTACATAAGACAAAAAAGCGTATCAATAAGTTGTTTGAACTGATGGTGCTCGTCGTCGTAGATATTGTTGTACGTACATACTTTAATCATTTTCACCATTCAGAGTAAACTTGTGCATATTTTCATACATATGAATATAAATGCAAAAGTACCCTGAAGGTGAGGCGTTACTTCTGTATTGTAGATTGTGCATTGAAATACATCGATTCTAATTTGTCCCTTCATTTTGTAATAACCAAGTAATATTATATAATTGTGAGCCCAACTAAAGAAAAATGGCAACAACCTACGACAAGGATATGTGTAATATGGTAAGTAGTTAAATTTTTGCACACAAAATATATTCACTTGCATCAAAAATTGTATTTCCATTTGAATCTTCCATGTTTAGTTTATGGATTTTAAAAAGGCTTACACGCGTATACGCTTCGTTTGCGTGTGAAAATAAACGCATATCCTCGCTTACCCTACACAGAATACTGACTATCATATGACTATCATCTGATTGTCAGCAATGTCAACCTAACGATCAGCGCCTCATACAAACTTTGTATCACATACTTAAGGGGACTTGCGCAAATGTGATGTAAACAACTGTGTACGTGTGAGTTTTTGTCTCCTTCTTATACACCCAACATGGCCTAGTGATTAAGTATATAGCCGTACTGCTCACTCTCATTCCTTTTCCTGGATCAGTGCTGACACTCTAACTATCAAAAAGTGTCATAAATGATAGTTTACTGTAGATATCAGGTTTGACTGTTATACTATCATAATGATACATTGTTATATTCCGCCAGAAATGAACACCATGCTTTGCTTTTTATTTACTTTATGTCATATACGTTTTTTAATTTTGTACGTGCATCAACGCATACGTGTTTGTTATTTGTTAAAACTATAAATAGTTTTATAGAATTCGAGTTCAGAATGTTCAAATTTAACTTCAGAAATAAAAAACCACCGAGAGAGCGCTTCCCTAATGCGGAAACACATTTAAACATTCATCACCACATAACCACTGTTATTTTCGACGTATCATTTATTTGGTGCGCCCCATACATTCTACGGCTTTTGTATTTGTTAATATTATATGTAGAGTCTTTTAGCATGGAGCTTTGAAATGACATCTCACTTTTTCATTTTAAAACTTATTTTTTATATGGTTTAATTCACGTCCGTTGAAAATGGCGGATTTAAATATATAAAATCACAAAACAAACGTATTGATATCATTTGATTGTCCTATGACAGTCAGTAGTGACAACATGATTAATCGATAAACTGTTCTCGCATACATAAAATTCCGTTGAAATTATGTAGCTGTCTCACATGCATATGGTATCTGCTGTATGTTCTTGTTCTGTACCAGGTGTCCCGAAGCTTTCCAGTTTTGAGTCCTTTTTCATGATTATAGTGTCTGTCGTTGGTAGCATGCGGACATGCGTGAGCGAACAAGGAAATATACATAAATTTGAGTATCAATGTTTACGTCATCGCGAGGATCAGCATTGCTCAATTACACGTGTGAGTGTGTTAGTAAAACTAGCAGCGTTTCTTGTAGGTAGATACTGCTTAGGAAACGCATCTAGTGGCAGTGGTTAAACCACGAGCGACAGCACAGGGATGGAGACCGAAAACGGTTAGAAAGATTAATACAAATTTTCCAAATTTGCAAATAAAGCACTTAATGCATTATGTGCGGAATTCATTGACATTTTTTCATTGGAAACAGAACCAATTACCACTAATATATTTTTACAAACAAAAACTTCATATGAAAAAATAACCCAGTCTTCGTAAAAAATTATAGAATACCAGAGCTCATAAGAGTGAAATTAATAAACAAGTAACAAATTAGTTAAAGATAACATAATAGAACCTTCAATTTCAGAATTCAATAGTCCAATTTTATTAGTACCGAAAAATCATACCGAATAACCAAGAAAAAAGATGGAGAATGGTTGTAGATTACAGACAGGTAAATAAAAATTAACCGCAGATAAATTCCCTTTACCAAGAATTGATGACATACTATATCAGTTAGGAAGAGCTAAATATTTGTCATGCTTAGATTTAATGTCTGGATTTCACCAGATTGAACTCAGCGAAGAGTCAAGAGATATCACATCCTTTACTGCAGATAATGATACTTATCGTTTTAAAATACTACCGTATTGCCTTAAAGTAGCACCGAACTCATTCCAAAGAATGATGACATTAGCATTTGCAGGCTTGAAACATTCGCAAGCTTTCCTATACATGGACGATTTAGTCGTATTAGGATACTCCGAAAATCATATGATTAAAAATTTACGAGATGTTTTCACAACTTGTAGAAAATATAATTTAAAATTACATCCGTTGTTTATTTTTCAACCAAGAAGTAACTTACCTTGGTCATAAATGCACAAGCAAAGGAATTTTGCCAGATCCCAGTAAATACGAAACAGTTAAAATTACCCACACCTAAAAACGCGAATGGGGCGAAAAGATTCGTCGCATTTTGCAATTATTACAGAAGATTTATTCCAATTTGCAGAATATTCTAGAATAATAACAAGACTTTGCAAGAAAAATGTAGTTTTCGACTGGACAGAGGATTGTAAAAAATCCTTTGACTATTTGAAAGCTGCGTTAATAATCCCTAATATCCTACAATATCCCGATTTCAATAATCAATTTTTTATAACAACTGACGCAAGTGGATATGCTTGCGGATCAGTATTAAGCCAAGAGTATGAAGGAAAACAATTGCCAATTGCCTATGCATCAAGATCATTTACTAAAGGAGTAATTAATAAAGCAACAATTGAGAAAGAATTAGCGGCATTCATTGGGCCATAACATATTTTAGACCATACATATACGGTAGAAAATTTTTGGTCAAAACAGACCACAGACCCTTAACATTTTTATTTGCGATGAAAAATCCGTCATCAAAGTTAACTCGAATCAGATTAGATCTGGAAGAATATGATTTCGAGGTGGAGTATATCGCAGGTAAACAAAACTATGTAGCCGATGCATTATCACGCATAGATATTAAAGACCTAAAACAAATATCGGTAGAAGCGTGTAAAATATTAAAAGTTACGACTAGATCGGAAACTAACAAAAATCATAACAATAAACATTCCAATAGTAAAAATGAAGAAATAAAAAGTCACAAAGAGAACCCAATAATATTTGAAGCGCTAAATAAATGTGAAGTAAAAGACTAGTCCAGCTCGTTTTCGATCCTCCGAAATTACGTTCAAAAAGGAGAGAAAATTTGTAGCGAAATTAATATAAAAAATCTAATTGTTGAGGCGAAGATTGACTTAGGTCAATTCTTTGCCAGGCTTATGAAAGAAGGCGGCAATTTAGGAATATAGTTGTCTTAGACAAATTGTTTAAAGATAATTATACCCGGGAGACACATTTAAAGAAATTGGTACAAAGTTCTCAAAAATCTAATTATAGCATTAACCCCAGAAGTTATGCATGTGACAAATAATGAAAAAATAAAGATATTCTTCACAAATTTCATGACGATCCTGTTTTTGGTGGCCACCCAGGAATAAATCGCATGACAAATAAAATAAAACAAAAATATTTGGAAAGGAATGAAAAATGATATCAGAAAACACATCAAAAAATGCGCTCATTCTAATAAAAATAAAATAATTAAAAATTTAAAGAGCCTATGATTATAACCGAAACGCCCACAAAAGCGTTCGAAACAGTACAAATAGATACGATAGGCCCTCTTCCCAGCCCGGAAAATGGAAATGAATATGCAGTTACTATAGCATGTGACTTGACTAAGTATTTGGTTGCAATACCAATACTCAGCAAACACGCAAAAACAATAGCCAAAGCGATATTCGCAAATTTTATCCTAGTTTATGGTTGCATGAAGACAATTATAACAGATATGGGAAGCGAATATAGGTTAGGTTAGGTTCAAGTGGCTGCCGTCCACATTGGAGCGGCACATTTAGGCCTTTATAGGCGCATTGTGAAACCACACGGATTTCTTCCTACTCTCCTAATCAAACCACTCCGTTGAGTTTATGAAGCTAACTAAGCGTCGTGTATTGACCTCAGCTATATCAGTCAGATCTTGCCCATAAAACGTTGCCTTCTTCTACCGAGCGCTGGACATTCACAGAGTAGATGCCTAACAGTTTCAGGTTCTTCTTCGTTTCCGTCATTAAATGGAGCGCCAATCCTTTCCGCATGCGGTCCAATACAAACATGACCCGTAAGAAGACATACAACTAAGGAAACATCCCTCTTACGGAGGCTGAGAAGCTCTCGCGATCTCTTCTCATTCCATTCCGGCCATG
Organism: Eurosta solidaginis; assembly: GCA_029619165.1. Lineage (NCBI taxonomy): Eukaryota > Metazoa > Arthropoda > Insecta > Diptera > Tephritidae > Eurosta > Eurosta solidaginis. Next base: position 39,162 of record JARSSU010004507.1, on the reverse strand, counting down.
TGAGTTTTGCCATGTGGAATCTATCATGATGCTTTCCACCTGGCTCCTGCTTCCATCAGTAGATCCTCCTTTATCTTGAGCTTGCAGGTGGAGAGCGGCATGCCCAACCTCTTCCAAGATGGCGAATGTGGAAGGGAGTTACCCTTTCTTGCAAGCTCATCTGCCATCTCATTACCTGGTATGCCCTTATGTCCAGGAACCCATACCAGATGCAGAGTAAACTGTTCAGCCATCACATTAAGTGATCTGCGACAGCCTACTACAGTTTTCAGAATTAGCTGTGACAGAGTCAAGGGCTTTCAGTGCTGCTTGACGGTCTGAGAAAATGTAAATATGCTTCTGAGAGACTGCCTTCTCCCAGAAATACGTTACAGTGATCCGGAAGGCGAAACGATCTTTGTATCTCCAATCGTTCCGAATAGACACACCCTCCGACCCTGTTATCCAGTTTAGATCCATCTGTGTAGATATGAATGCTGTTAATGGTTCAATCAGGGTCATTCACCCACTGTTCCCTCTAAGGGATTAATATCTCGTATCCCTTGTAAAAGTTGGTATGTGGTTTGCAGAAATCTGTCCATTCTGGTGTGCAGAATCTGTCGAGAATTTCAGTATGTTTGCAGTGCGACCATGTGGCCAGTTTCCTCAGCCTGATAGCTGAACATGCTGCATATTTTAATGCCTACTATATCTATGGGTAGTAGGTTCAGTATTACATTCATAGCCTGCGTTGGCGTTGTGCGGATGGCTCCGCTTATGCATAGTAGTGCAGATCTTTGCACCTTTTGAAGAGTAAGAACCGTGGAGGATTTATTAAGGGCGGGCCACCATACCGCCACCCACGTATAGCAATATTGGCCTAACTATGGCCGTGTATATCCAATGTACTATCATCGGGGACATACCCCATTTCCGTTCAATTACCCCTTTACATGTGTAGAGGGCAACCGTGGCCTTACGGACACGTTCCGTGGTGTTTTGTGTCCAGTTCAATTTCTTATCAAGTGTGAGCCCTAGATAGTTGACGGACTCACTTAACTTAAGCACTGTGTTTGCCAGCAATGGAGTTGAGAGACGTGGTATCTTATACCTCCTCGTAAAGAGCACCAGCTCCGTTTTATGTGGGTTCACGCCCAGACCATTATCAACGGCCCATGCTTCGACCCTTCTTAATTTCACCTGCATCATATCGCAGAGAGTTTGTGGAAACCTCCCACTTATCACAAAGGCAAGGTCGTCAGCATATCTAAGCTTTGCAGCCCCTCCCCTCCTCCATGTCCCCAGAGCAGCTGATTCACCGCCAAGACCCACAGCAGAGGGGATAGGACTCCACCTTGGGGAGTTCCCCTACTGACGAACCTGCTCACCGATACCCCTGCAAGTTCTGAGGTTTCTGAGATTCGATGCCCAGTCAGTACCTTAATGATTGAGTCGGGTTTAATGTTATTGAACGCTTCTTCTATGTCTAGGAAGGCTGCCAGGCAGTATTCCTTGAAGGAGAACGATCTCTCTTTGCACGATGTAATTTCGTGCAATGCCGTTTCCGTTGATTTACCCTTCATATAGGCGTGTTGTGCTTCAGAGAGTTGGTCATTCACTGCCTCCCTGATATATGTTTCCATCAGCCTCTCCATCACCTTTAGTTGAAAGGAAGATAGACTGATGGGTCTGAAGTCCTTAGGTTTCGCGTAGCATGCCTTGCCTACCTTGGGAATAAATACCACTTTAGATATTTTCCATATACTTGGGATGTGGTTTAGTGCCACGACACCTCCTATTATATCATATAGCCGGCTAGTGCTGGATTCCAGTGACTGTTGCAGTTGTATAGGTGTAACTCCGTCCGGCCCGGAGTTTTGAATGGTTCAAAAGATTGGATGGCCCAAGATATCTTATCTCTTGTAATTAGGTTGTGCAGTATAGGTTGCACTGTTGCTTGTGTCAAGCTTTGTGTATCCCCTGGTTCGTTCCTAGCTGCACCTGGAAAGTGTGTATCCAGCAGTAGATCCAGGGTTTCCTTCCCAGTTTCGGTCCACGAAGCATCAGGCCTTTGCAAGTATCCTGGGGCCGTATTAGCCGATCTGGAAAGTACTTTCCTGAGTCTACCCTCTTCAGACACTGATTCCATGCTGCTACAGAAATCTCGCCAGGAGGATATTTTGGCTTTCCTTAGCTCAAACTTATAATTTCTAAGATGATTCTTGTATACTTCCCAATGCTGCTCATCGCCAGAAGCTTTAGCAGCATTGAAAGTGGTCCTACTTAACCTGCGAAGGTTTTCGATTTGTGAATTCCACCATGGTGGCTTCTTTTTACCCCTTTGAATTATCTTGGGACAGACTTTATCTAGTGCTTTGCGGCATGCCCCCGTGAAGTTATTTACCAGTCTTTCCAGTTCTGGTATGCTACCTGGTGTTTCGGGTACGCTCTTAAGTGGCAATATCTTAACTAGTTCCCTATTGTATTCTTGCCAATTTGTATTTTTAATATTTCTGGTGGCAGCGCTCTGCTTTTTCACCAAGCCTAAGTCGAATTGGATGTAACGATGGTCAGAGAATGAGTGGTCCTTAAGGACCCTCCAGTCTCTGACCAACTCTTCCGCATCTTCTGAGACTAAGGTGACATCGAGAACTTCCCTTCTTGTCATTGTAATAAAGGTTGGTTCAGTTCCTCTATTGCTTATGGTTAGTCTAGAGTTTAGGATGAAATCAAAAAGTAACTCACCCCTTTCGTTTTCGTCATTACTCCCCCAGGTGGAGTGGTGCGCGTTTACATCTCCCAGTATCAGTGCACCTGATGTAGCTTCCACCAGCTTCCTGACGGTCGATGTCGGCACCGTTTTCTCATGGGCTAGATAAATTGATGATAGCCTGATTTGACCCATACTCAGGCTCAGGCTGATAGTTGTTGTGTCTTCATCACTAAATTGAGGAAGAAACAAAACATTAAGCTTGGTACTAACAATTATACACGATCTTGGCTTTCCCGAGGTGCCACAACTTACCAGTGTGTAGCGGTGGACTTGAGTCCGCAAATGTTTTGTCCTATCACCCACGGCTCCTGGATGAGGACAATATCAGCTGCCCCTTTAGATGTCAGTCGGAGCAGCAGTGCAGCGGAAGCTGTTTTACTATGGTGCAGGTTTATCTGGAGGACCCGCACCAACATCGCACACTTTCTCTCCCTCCTTGAGCGTAGAGTTAGCCGATCCTCCATCATCAGCTCCTCCTCCGTGTAGTGCAGGTGTAACCCGCCTATCCCCATTGATGAGGTAGACGAGGCGTAGCCGTCCAGCGTATCCGGCTCACGCCCATCTGCCTTCGTAACCACGTCCTCGTCGCTACCTTCTTCTTCTGGCTCCAACTCGGCTGCCAAGTTCCTAGCGGCGTTAACGTCGTTACTGTAGACCCTTACAATCACGGTGTCTAAACCATAATTTATTTCGCCTCCAGTTTTCCTCAATACTGTCAGCGATCCCTCATTCAGTTGGAGGACAGCCTGACGTGTGGCTCTGTCCCCCTTCTCCACGCTGACAACTCTGCAATTGGCGGCTGGCAGCGTCGGATTGAGGATCCTTATCATACTGATTATCCTCTCTGGTTCAGCTGATTTTCCCGGTAGCCACACCCTTGCTCGTGGCCGAGACGGTATGTCTTTGAAATCGACCGCCCTGAGCTTCGCCCCAGGGTAGACTTCACCTACAGACTCTACCGCCTTTTTGTATATGGCTGCGGACCTCTCGTCTCCGCATGCCACGACTTTTATTCTACCCTGGGACCACCCTGCATCCTTGTATACCGGTGGCGGTCCAGGATTGCGCGTAAGAACGTACAGGGTGGTATTCGACAGCTCGCTTTTCACCCATTTCCATTTGTCTTTCTTTATTGCGCCGTCTTCCTGATTGTCGTCAAGGACCCCCTAGCAGGATTTTGTCCTTGACTACTTCTGCAAAAGACCGCCCATGCACCTTCGGCCTCTTTCGTTTGGTAGGCACTACTTCCGCCGACCTTGCCCTTTTGGTTGCCACTTGTGGCCCCCTTTCTTCTGCCAGACGAAAGTCGGGTATCACCTCTTTCGCCCATTGAATCTCTGCCAGTATTTCTCCTACGCTGTCGCTTTCCGCTCTACTCTCGAGGTCTGGCATGCGTGCGGATCTGGTTAGGATCCTTGCAGCCGCTCTCCTGTGCTTGTATCCAACTTCACTGGGATTTGGCCGCTCACTAGGCTTCGTCAAGGCCGTGGGTGTCGGGGGTGGACCACGCGGGGTCTGCGCACCAGCTTCATCCGAGGATGCATTCTGCATACCTGCTGCGTCTCTGCTAGTGCCAGGAGTATCCCGGAGAACACTCCTTTGCCCTGGCTCACTGCCTAAAGTTTTGTTGGGGAGAGGGTTCTTACCCGGCATCGCCACTGGACTTGAACCATCCCCTTTTTTAACCATATTCTGGCGGTTAGAATGACCCTGCATCGCACTGTTCAGAGTTGTGGTGGGCAGAAGCCCTCCCGGCCTTTGAAGAGCGCCGGTCTTTTTTTGTTTTTTTTTATCTTTTTATTACCTTCGTTCATGTTCCCACGAGTGGCGGAGAAAAGGAACTCCACCCGGGCAGAGATCCGCAATACCCGGGTAAGGTCTTCATACAACCTGGTGTGCTAGGAGGGCTCCTTTCGAGACTGGGCTATTTAGGGGCCCCCAGCCTGGGTGATCTTCGGCACGGAAACGCATTACGCCAGCCCCCGAGAAGGAAAGAAAACAGGAAAGAAGGAAAGACAGAGAAAAAGTAAAAGAAAGAGAGAGAAAGATACCCCAGAAACCATGGTCAAGAATCATTTCCGTGTAGCCAGGCTATTAATGAGTCAGGTACACAGCCCTTATTCCTATCTTAGCTGGACACCGTCCTGACATCGCACAGGCTCAGTACTGTAGTGTCCATTTCCAGTCGGCACCCTCGTGGAGGGTTCAGTTGGGGATTTGCGCCAACCAAGCGAATATAAAAATAGCTTATTTGAGGAATTATGCAAGCTTCTAAAAATAAACCATAAAACATCAACACCTTACCAACATCAAACTTAAGGCACAGTTGAACGTGGTCATAGAACATTCAATGAATATGTGCGTTCCTACATATCCATTGACAAAAACGATTAGGATGAATAACTTAAATATTTTGCGTATTTTTACAATACTACTCCATCTACGGTTCATAATAATTGTCCATACGAATTAGTATTTGCCAAAAAAAACCCCAGACTTACGAGTTTTTAAGAGAAAATACAGTAAGCCCATTATACAATTATGAGGCTTACGACAAAGAAATTACGTATAGGTTATAAATAGCGCAAGATAGAGAATATAAATTAGTAAAACAGGCTAAGGAAAAACAAAAAATTAATAATGATAGGAAAACACAATATAAATATATAAATTTAGGAGATTTAGTGTTATTAAAAAATGAAGCAGGTCATAAGTTAGATAGTAGGTATAAAGGATCCTTTAGAGTAGCAAATATCGATGAAAACAATAATTTTACATTCCTCGTGTTCCAATGACACATGAACCAGATACGGATAGAGATTTAACATGCAAATGCAACAACAGTGTGATCCATATGGTTCACATTGTTGTTGCATTTGCATGTTTAATCTCTATCCGTATATGATTCATGTGCCATTGGAACGCGAGGATTAATTCCCTATAAGGTAGAAAAGATCGATAAAAACAATGTAAAAAATAGAAACATAGAAAACATAAATCAAAATAATAAAAATAAGAAAATTGTAATACATAAAAATAGACTTAAAACTCATAGAATAAGAGCACTTTAATTTTATAAACACAAAGAAAATTTTTATTGTATGCAAAAGAAAAATACAATAATAAAACAAAACAAAAGAGAAAAACAAATGTAAACTATTCTTTGGAAATCAAGCTAAATATCATAAAATACTGACACGAAAAACACTCCAACACGCAAAGTAAGCACAAACGGATTCAAAATCAATAGCCTAACTAGTAGCCATAGATAATTCGTGTACAAAATTATATATGTCTATTCTTTCAAAGGCGGATGGTGTAGCATTCACTCATTAACTTATTCACTCATTTGTACAAACATATATTTCGCCCCTTTTTGAAAAGTCTTAAAATACATTGACTCTTACATGCATATTAATACATTTTTACATACATATATTTTGGCTCGCTTTGGTACGGCCTGAGATCTATTGACACATTCATTCATTTGTACAAACATATATTTTATACACCGTGCATCATCTGGTAACCTGAACCTTGGTATGCTACTGTTTGGAGCTTGCTCGCAACAAGCCTTACCTGTAGACAAATTATTAACATGATTCATTTATGCTTGCGTTGCAAATCCACCGCTAATTTTATTTATGCTTAGAATGCATTTCCCAGGGAACTGAATTGAATATATATGTGTGTTACACTTAGTTTGTAAGTATTAGTGTAAGTAAGTATTTTAGCTCATAGAAATTTTGTATAAAGAAAACAACTTTTGAATAAAGAACTTAATCAATGGGCTGCCCGCTCCATGGCAGTCAATTCTATCAGATGCCGCTAAATGGGCACTGCAACCTAAATTACGTTATTCTCATTATCCCCAAATATTACAAATATTACATGGCGATCCTGCATCCCAAATATTACACAACTGAACACTTTTATATATATATTTTTTATTTTATATAACAGCTGTCAAAATAACATTCATGTTTTGTTAAAAATTGTCAAAATGTTTATATGATTTAATAAACAGCTTCCTGAGATGACGCATGAAGCGTTGAAGCAATGTAGCATCATTAAAGTTTGCTTATTAGATATTAGATGACTAAAAAGCTCAACCCAGCAAACCGTAAAAAATAAACGTTGACAAATAATTATTGAAGGAAAAATAAAAACTAAACCTAGACAAAAATTATCATGAACAAAAATTGTTTAAATTTTCACTCAAAAATTATTTTGATGCAACATTTATGCGATTAAAACTTATAACCATCAAATCCCTGATATAAACAATTTTCGGAGTTACTTACTTACTTATTGGCGCTTAACCGTCTAAACGGTTATGGCCGTCCAACAAGGCGCGCCAGTCGCTCCCTCGCTCCGCCAACCGGCGCCAATTGGTCACACCAAGTGGGGGCCGCCCTCTACCTCTGCTTCCATAGGCGGGTTCCGATAGAAACACTTTCTTGGCCAGAGCATCATCTTTCATTCGCATAACATGGCCTAGCCAGCGCAGCCGCTGCGTTTTAATTCGCTGGACTATGTTGATGTCTGCGTATAGCTCGTACAGCTCATCATTAAATCTTCTCGGTACTCGCCAACGCGTAGAGGTCCATAAATCTTTCGAAGAACTTTTCTCTCGAACACATCCCAAAGCCGCTTCATCTGCTGTTGTCATGGTTCATGCTTCTGCCCCAATATAGCAGTGACGGGTACGATAAATGACTTGTAGAGTATGATTTTCGTCTCGCCGAGAGAGGACTTTACTTGTTCAATTGCCTACCTAGTCCAAAGTAGCATTATTGGCAAGATTGGAGTTAACGGAATGAAAAATTTCATTGATTTCTTATTGACACATTTATAAATTAATTAAAGAATAAATAAAACACTAAAAAAATAATATTTTTGAAATTAATTTTTATTATACTCAGTTGAGCAGAGCTCGCAGAGTATATTAACCTTGATTGGATAACGGTTGGTTGTACAGGTATAAAGGGAATCGAGATAGATATAGACTTCCCATATATCAAAATCATCAGTATCGAAAAAAATTTGATTGAGCCATGTCCGTCCGTCCGTCCGTCCGTCCTGTCCGTTAACACGATAACTTGAGTAAATTTTCAGTATCTTGATGAAATTTGGTATGTAGATTCCTGGGCACTCATCTCAGATCGCTATTTAAAATGAACGATATCGGACTATAACCACGCCCACTTTTTCGATATGGAAAATTTCTAAAACCGAAAAATGCGATAATTCATGCCAAAGGCGGTTAAAGCGATGAAACTTCGTAGATGGGTTGGCGTTATGACGCAGAATAGAAAATTAGAAGATTTTGGACAATGGCGTGGCACCGCCCACTTTTACAAGAAGGTAATTTAAAAGTTTTGCAAGCTGTAATTTGACAGTCGTTTAAAGATATCATGATAGAAATTTGGCAGGAGCGTTACTACTATTACTATATATGTGCTAAATAAAAATTAGCAAAATTGGATGAAGAACACGCCTACTTTTTAAAAAAAAATTTTTTTAATTCAAATTTTAACAAAAATTTTAATAGTCTTTACTGTATATAAGTAAATTAGTCAAAATTCACTCCAGTAATGATATGATGGCAACAAAATACAAAAATAAAAGAAAATTTTAAAATGGGCGGTGGCTCCGCCCATTTTCATTAGTTTGTCTAGAATACTTTTAATGCCATAAGTCGAACAAAAATTTACCAATCCTTCTCAAATTTGGTAGGGGCATATGATTCTATGACGGTAACTGTTTCTCTGTGAAAATGGGCGAAATCGGTGGAAGCCACGCCCCAGTTTTTTATACACAGTCCACCGTCTGTCCTTCCGCTCGGCCGTTAACACAATAACTTGAGCAAAAAACCGATATATCTTTACTAAACTTAGCCCACGTACTTATCTGAACTCACTTTATATCTTGGTATAAAAAATGGCCGAAATCAAACACATTCCTAGAGACACCCCTGGTCCACCTTTATGGCGATATCTCGAAACGGCGTCCACCTATGGAACTAAGGATAACTCCTTTTCAAAATAATCATTAACAGCTTTCATTTGATACCCATATCGTACAAACATATTCTAGAGTCACCCCTGTCCACCTTTATGGCGATTTCTCGAAAAGGCGTTCACCTATATAACTAAAGCCCATTCCCTTTTAAAATACTCATTACCACCTTTCATTTGATACCCATATCGTACAAACACATTCTAGAGTCACCCTGGTCCACCTCAATGGCGATATCTCGAAAAGGCGTCCACCGATAGACCTAAGGCCCACTCCCTCTTAAAATGCTCAGTAACACCTTTCATTTGATACCCATATCGTACAAACAAATTCTAGAGTCAGCCCTGGTCCACCTTTATGGCGATATCCCTAAATGGCGTCCATCCATCGAACTATGGCCTACTCTCTCTTAAAATACTCTTTAATACCTTCCATTTGATACACATGTCATACAACCACATTCCAGGGTTACCCTAGGTTCATTTTCCTACATGGTGATTTTCCTTATTTTGTCTCCATAGCTCTCAACTGAGTATGTAATGTTCGGTTACACCCGAACTTAGCCTTCCTTACTTGTTTAAAATTTATACATAAGCTGTACCCCACCATACCACTCAAGCAACTTTCAGTTACCATACCAACGCCAGGGTAACAGAAAAAGCGGGTGCCGTTCAAAGTAGGTGTACGTCCCTCTACAAAACTATAAACAAATCTAAACACCGGAGGGCTCACTTTGATGATACTTGACACTTTTCCACGCTCACATCACTTTTTTAAACAATCTGCTCAACATGCTCTTTTTCTGCTTTCTACACCATACATGTAAGCGTGGCGATTAAAAATGTTTTATTATGCCAGCGAGTTGACACATTCGAGCATCGTTACCAGTTAAGCGGGAGTCATTGTGCCGTATGTCGTATCGCTGTAGTCGTATCCCTAACGTAATCAACTGTTTAAGCCGGAGTCATTGGTGCCGTATGTCGTATCGCTGTATCCGTATCCCTAACGTAATCAGCTGTTTATCGTTACGACGGTAAACCAAAACCCAATTGGTTGGCTACGATACGGTTTACGCCCTTAGCGGCACCAATAATCGATTGCATTGATTCTCATAAGATAGGTCGAATCAGCTGTTATAATGCTACCGATACGGTTACCGATAAAGCACCAATGTCTCCAGCTTATCGTTACGACGGTAAACCAATGGTTGGCTACGATCAGTGTTGCCAGGTGATGAAAAAAGAGGCTAGATTGGAAAAAAAAGGTTAGAAAAGGCTAAATTTAGAAAAAAAGGAAGCTAAAAAAGGCCAGACATTTTTTTGGTAAATTCATTAAATTTTTTTTATATTTTAGTTTAGACATTTGTAAATAAAAACTTATAACACAACTTCTTGTTACAAAACATATCAGGCACATTTTTCTTGACTAGCAGATGGAATTACTTTAAATGATTGCATATGTGTATATACATAAAAATATTACAAACTAATTATTTATATAAAATATTCTCGTGTGAAGAATCAGAAGAGCTTAAGTCTGCGTATAAAGTTTGGCTATTTACCATAGATATGAGATCATCGGTAATTTCAAAATCATTACAACATTTAGATAAGCGTTTTAACGAGCATCTAATATTAAGCAGCGCATTAAGCATTTAATTTTTAGTTTCTTCCTTAATTTAGTTTTCAGAATTTTCATGCCACTAAAAATTCTTTCAACCTCCGCGTTACTGAGTGGTAATACTAAAAAACTAAATATGATCGACAAGTTCTGAAAAAGAAGGTTCGTTTAATGCATTTTTATGTTCTCGGACTTCCGACCAAAATGCCATGGTGGAGTGTACATTTTTCCATTGTATAGTTATAAGTATTCTCCACTGCAGCTCTATTAATGCTATTTGACTTGAAGACTACACTTCTCTTTTTCAAAGTAAGAAAATAAATCTGGTTTTGAAACTTTCAACGAATTTTCAGCAGAAAAAAAATTAATCTTTTTAGAGAACTCGTAATGTTAGGTATGCGTTGTCGTAACTGGTTTATCAACTCAATTAAAAATAGTTGACAGTTTTTACGAATATTTTTTGTACTTCGTCATTAATACTACCTTCATTCAACTTGGATCTTATATATTCCTCGAAATCGTATGAAAAATACGGTGTTGCAATGATATACGGGGTAGGAGGCGACGACAGAGGATCAAAATCCTCGGAATACAGCAAAACTTGTGACAGTAAGTAGAAGTCAATAGTTTTTAGATCAGAAAATAACTTCGTAGGTCAGCCGAATTACTTTCAAATGATTATTCACTTTTTGAACTTCATTCAGTATTGGCTTTAAAAATATAAGATATGCCATGTTTGCATCCGTGTATAAATCATATAAAATTTGGCTTTATGACAGCTTTCTTTTAAAGACGTAATCCCAAAATGTGTTTTCAGTCAATCCACTGATCGAAAATACGTTTAACTGCTGTTTCAATGGATAGGCCCTAACTAATTTGTACGGCTCATGGCCATCGTTAATTAAGGAAAAATTTGCTTGTAACTATTTTGCCTAGAAGCAGATTTCGAAAACCAATTATAACTCTCGGAAATTAAAAATTCAATATCATTAGGGATGTACTTAGAAGCACTGGATACGGCTAGCTGAATCGAGTGACATATGCATGGCATTAAAATTATATTTTTATTATGATTTTTAGAAGCGCAATGACACCTTTGTTTATCCCCACCATTGTGCTGGCATTGTCTGTCCCTAGCCCTATTAGTTTGTTTATATCGAGATTACATTCTTGAAGCGTTTTTAGAATAGCATTACTATACCCTCTGCAGTAGAATTCGACAATTCTACTAATCTAAGAAATCGCTGTTCGTACTTGCACTATAATATCGTATCACTATACCTAGTTGCTTGTTAGTTGCAATATCGGTGGATTCATCTATAATTAAACTAAACTGTGCACTTCCAATATCTTCGAGTAAATTTTTTGTGAAGTAGGGGACAAGACATTGGTTATTAAGGCACTGCACTTTGTTTCTTCCTAGTTGCAAGTTGCTCGCAATAGAGCTATCCAAAATGTACTTTTCTGCATCATAGTTAAATGATCGACGGAACGAATTGAAGTGTGAATTGCAATGTGAATTGCGTTGCGTAAATCGGCTCGTTTGGTATCGACGATTATTCTTGCCGGTTTGAAGGGGACCATTGGTTGGCATCCAGTTTTAAATGGCGCTAATGCGTCTATGTGCTTATTTCTGTTCGCATGTGAAATAAGGCCAGAAGTTTCGGCTGTAATTTGCATAAGCAATACTTGCAACTTAGGAGTTATCCTTAAAATGAGCCCCTGGTTGAACCTTTGTCACTAGCCAGCTTGTCGTTTTTTTTGTTTATAAAGCCTGAAATTTTTTAGAGCATAAATACATATACATAAATAGTATTGAAAACAACGGCAATGTTTGATGTTACCAATTATTCACATACATTTTCTTTTTGTTACAAGGTTCTTCATCTTCCGATTTGAAACTATCGCTGTCACTTGATGTCTCACTTTGGTGACAGTAATCTCGTTTGGATTTGCTGTAATAATAATTATAATATAATAGTAAAGTAAATTTGAAAGAATTACATGCATACATACGTGCTAAATGGGCAGGATTCAGCTGTTTCATTGGCAGGCGCTCCATTACTGCTGGCTGCCCTTTGTAAACCGAATCGGCAGCCTTTTTAAATATCTATATTGAATTAATAAAAACGATAATTTAATTACACTAAAATTAGTCAAATATAAGTATTTAACTTACCTTTCCATTTTTTCTCCAGCAGCTCGACACAAATCGAAATAAACGAACGTATATAATATGTATGATTATATTTCGCCGAAAGCAAAACGTCAACCATTGTAAATTTTACCAGTAGCGCAACTAACAGCTGATCGTGTGTTACATTCACACGCACAGTTCTCGATGAGTTTCAAAAAAAAATTTAGATTATTAACTCAAATTTTAAAGTGAGATAATCCTTACGAAATATGTGTGTATAGAATATATAAGGCGTATTGTTGTAATTATAAAACAATAGTTTTATTTATATTAAAAGCTTTATCATTTTTTGTTAACTTTGAAAAACACACGCCCGAAACCATTCCTTCATATATGACATTCGACTGCCTAGTCCACTGCCTTCCACTCTATTCGCAACGTAACTCTATTTAAGCTGCCAAAACATATAGTAAACAATGACGTCAACATTGTCACAGGGGTTGCTACGCATAACTAAAGATTAGAGCACATTCCAGGCGGTGCTTATGTACCAGGTGTTCACAGGAACTATGAAATATTTTATTTTAGAAATTATTAAAAATACATCGGAGTAAAAAAGGCTAGAAAAAGTCACGAAGCTAAATCCAAATTCTAGGCTAAAGGCAAAAAAAGAGGCTAAATCTAGCATCGAAAAGGCTAACCTGGCAACACTGGCTACGATACGGTTACGACCTTAGCGGCACCAATAATCGATTGCATTGATTTCCATAAGGTTGGTCGAATCAGCTGTTATAAGGTAAAGCGCCAAATACACGACACGAACATTTCCGCGAACATTCCGTTATGTCATGTTTCTGCGACCTTTTCTGTCGTGTATGGTGGGTTTGCCAGTTCGCGCAAATTGTTCGCCAAAAATCAAAATATTTTATTTGGCGAACATTTGCGCGAACTGTTCGTGCGTGTATGGCGAATAGCTCATAATCGTAGTAATTTCTGAACGGAACAGACGTGCGCGGAAAAGTAAAATCGACAATAAAAAATTTCTGAGTGAATTTATTGAAATGTATAAATGTACGCTTAATTGCACAGCGAGCAATATGCTGCAGCACAATTGTTGTCCGTACATCATCGCTGTCTGAAAGAGAACTAATGTCGGCCAAAAGTTCGTATTGTGTATGCCAAAGCTGCGAACAAGATGCGGAATGTTTCGCGGAAATGTTGGTGTCGTGTATTGGCGCTTTATCCTATAAAGCACCAATGTCTGCAGCTTTAGAGCCTCTGCGATTTACAACCAGATTAACTGAATTTTGTGTGGGTTAGTGCAGTCGGTCGCCTCTGCCAACACGTATTTGTTGTCGGCTACAAGTTGATGAAAATAAAAATTTAAGATGTTTCATTTGACGCTTTGCTTATTTGATAGCCGCGGGGTGTGATTGACAAAACAGCAGTGTTGTATTTAGTATGTGTCGACATTCAAATGTACAAGTGCGCGGAAGAACAGCAATCATATTAAAATATTTGACAATTATCAATGTTTACCAGCTGTATGGAATGTAAAGCTTATATTATTAATATAAAATTCTTATTAATTTGTATTATTTATAAAACGCTGTGTAGTTGCAAGTAAAAAAAGTCATAATCCGATGACGACATATTCACGTCCGAACGATACGGTTCTCAATGCAAATGTTGATTGATGGCTTTTTATTTGATAGTCGCGGGGCAAGCGTCAAATACCGACACAAATATTATCGAAAATAAAGATGTGCAGGGACGAAAAATCGTGGTGAAGCAAGCTCACAAAACTTCTAGTAGGTCACATTCACCACTACCACAGCAGAATTGTTAACCACCACTGTCAGTATTTGTTATTTAATAATTATTTTTGTTTGTTTCAGGTAATGTGTTCAGAGTTTTAATTTACTCTCTAAAACTCCAATCAGGTATTTCTGTGCTTAAATTACACAAGTTTACAAATTCAGGTCAACTTTTGGATCTGAGCAGAATAAGAGCGATTCTTAACTATATTTGATATGCTGAATTCGAATCTGCATTCAGTTTTTTTCAAGATTGATTCTAGTTCCGAGATCTCGCATGATAGCACCATGTGCTCTTATAGCAGCTTTAAATCGTGCACTGCTGTAAAGTAAGTAAAAATGCAGAATGTTCATAAAAGAGCATGAACATATAACTACGCCGCTCTAAATAAGTAATTTATACAGTCCACTAGAATTTAAGATAATATTGTCATACATACATACTTACAAAAACAAACAGGATAAGGTACCTAAACCTATCACACATACAACACACATGTACACACATACAGTCCACTTGAGGAAAGATAAGTATAACAACCCTCATACAAACAGATGTTTCTTAATTCAAGCAATGCCTGAACAAACAAACAATAGAATCAATAAAACAATAGAAGCAAACAATAGAATAAAACTAAGAAAACATTAAAATTAGTCCTTGTATAACATTAGATACACAAAGGTAAGCTACAAGTATAGTTATGTTTAGGAACATAGTTTTCAGATTAGTATATACAGCAATGTATAAAATAGTTTAAGACTCAGATTAAAAGATATTGTAAACCGAAAACACCATTATATAAAAATACAAATGCAGAGACAGTGTTGCCCTGCAAAGTGATCCAAGTGTTTTTGTACGTTGGGTGTTATCATGCTTAAAAACGTGGCAAAATAATACAAATGCGCTCAAATATGCGTATACTGCACTAATTTCGGTTTCAGCGATAGCAGACACTCGTAAGTGCATGGAGACCGAATTTATTGTGTACACGCATGCACAAAGCGTGTATAGAGTGTGTCATGCGAGTAGAACGTGAGAGTACTTTTCCTTTCAATGCCAGCGCTCAGGAGAGAACCTAAAAACTCATAAAGATGATTGCTCACTTTGTTTGATGAAAGTTCACGGTAATAAGATGGTATTAATGCAAAAAATTAGCAAGAGTATATTACAATCCTGACTGTATCATCAGTATCCAGGCCAGTTCACGTACTGCTAATGATCCATTGCCAGTTTATCGAAGTATAAGTGCAAACGTCCTGGAAACTTAACTCCAGCACGAGCAGTGACAGCGAATTTGTCATGGAAGGGCCACATTTAATTTGCAAGATGAACTAAGCACGATTGATCGTGATTTGATTTGTCCACAAAAAGCAGAGTTGCTAGGATCCGGCTGCAGCAATGGACAAATCTAGACTCTCGAACACAAGTTAAGTGTATACAGAAACAGAAATGAGGCACTTCGACCGTTCTGTCAAAAAAGAGACAACATAAGGTCGCACTGTAACGATATTAATGGTTTATTAATGAACATGGATGCACCTACGATCGAACGAATGGCGTTTATCATGATGGTTCCAAATACAGCCTAAAAGTCTGACTCTTCTCACAACGGGGAATAACAACCATCTATTCCGATTGCTCATGCACAGTACAAACGAAGGATGCTAGCGACCAATGCGAATATCTGGCTTCATCAATACAATGATCATAAATGGAAAATATGTGTGATCTAAAGGTATAACATTATCCAATTAAATCGAAAGCACTTATTTTTTATATTATTTCAACAGGTTATTGGCATCTTAACTGGATGCAATCTGGATTCACCAAATTTTGTTGTTTCTTATGCTTGTGGATAGCCGGCGCAACTGAACATCATTATGTGAGGAAAGAATGGCAAAGTCGTACTCCATATGAGCTGGACAGCAAAACGTCTCCGCTGAACCACTTGTAATCCACAAGACATTTTCCTGCCACCTCTTCACATTAAACTTGGTCTTATAAGAACTTCGTCAAAGCATTAAACCGTGAAGGACTGGCTTTCAGTACTTAGTCAAGTTGTTTCCTAAATGTCATATGCAAAAATCAAAGAAGGAATATTTGTCGGACCTGATATTAGAAAACTAATGGCTGATAATAATTTACAAATCGCCTACTGATTTTAAGATCGCGGGTTCGAATCGAGCTCAAGGCCTAACAATAATTTTTTATTATTATTATTGTTATGATAAATTTTTTCTTAATTGAAAAAATTTTTTTTAAATTAGAATAGAAGAAAGAAAAAATTTTAGACAACTGCCAAAGCTCGTTGTATAGATCCATTTCGGGAACTGCTAAATTCCTTCATCGGCAACGTTTAGGCGCCGCTGCTATAACCATTCAGCCACCACAGCGGTTTTTTGTTTGTCTTCATTAATCCTACTTCTATTCTGGTTCGTGCCAATTGATATTCACACCACTGCGACATCTGTTGCAGAATAGCTGTGAAAATTGGACTTGTTTGTTGGCAATGCTGCCATAGTGTCATATTTTATTGACACTTTTTATCCCCGTGCTCTGGGATGTATTAACAATTTTTGTTGTTATATCGGCCTACTGATTTTAAGATCGCGGGTTCGAATCGAGCTCAAGGCCTAACATAATTTTTTATCATATATGTTATGAAATTTTTTCTAATTGAACGAACCAGAATAGAAGTAGGATTAATGAAGACAAACAAAAACCGCTGTGGTGGCTGAATGGTTATAGCAGCGGCGCCTAAACGTTGCCGATGAAGGAATTTAGCAGTTCCCGAAATGGATCTATACAACGAGCTTTGGCAGTTGTCTAAAATTTTTTCTTTCTTCTATTCTAATTTAAAATATTTTTTCAATTAAGAAAAATATCATAACAATAATAATAATAAAAAATTATTGTTAGGCCTGAGCTCGATTCGAACCCGCGATCTGTTAATTATTTTAGTTTTATCTCATCTTATTTATTTTTATCTTAATTTAGTTATTTTCATTTTATTTTAATCTTAATTTAGTTTATTTCATTTGAGGTTTATTTTATCTTAATTTAGTTTATTTCATTTTTATTTTTATTTTATCTTAATTTAGTTTACTTCGGGTTAGTTGAAGGAAAACTAGAAGTAAAAAAAAAGTATTCATGAAGTTTCATTGGCAACTCCCTGTTCGATGAACCATATGTGACTCATAATAGCGTAGTGGAATGAGTTCATGAGTCACATGTGACTCATTTCTTTATACAACTTTGATGACGCTATCTGGGTACGAGCGTGTCGTTATATATATTTGTGAGTTCTAAGTAAGCGTATATCCAAAAGAACCGGACTTAGGAAGTGAAAAAAAATTTCGAAAAATTTTCTTTCCTTTTTTTTCTATACCCTTTTCTCATTTTTTTAATTATTGATTATACTTCCAACTTCACTCAAACAAAGGGGCGTACTTATACACGCTTTTGACATTTATGTATCAATTTACGCTTTTTGACATTTATGTATCAATCACAACAGACTGCCAATGATTTCGCAACTCGACTCTCACACACCTGCTCTCTGAGGGCACAACTCATCCTGAAGGAATACAGGAGCAGTGGAGCATATCTCCAAAGCACTTCATACTGCCGCCGAGGAAACAAATTGGTTACCGGCGCCCACGAAAAAACAACTGGTATGATGAAGAATGCCGCGTTGCAACCGAAAGAAAGGACGCTGCCTACAGGGCTACGTTAAAAGCGAGCGCGACAAGAGGAGTGTGTGAACGCTATCGTGAGTTGAAAGGGAAGCGAGACGCCTTTTCAGGAAGAAAAAAGCAGAAGCAGAAAGGCGTGAGTGCGAGGAGCTTGAGCTGCTAGCCACCAGGAATAACGCCCGAAAATTCTACCAAAAAATACGGCGACAGACGGAAGGTTTTTAAGACCGGGGCAAACTCCTGTAGGAATGAAAACGGCGACCTTGTAACTGATGTCCAGAGAGTGCTTAGATTATGGAGGGAACACTTCTCTGCTCTCCTAAATGGAGGCAGCAATTCACCGCGCAGAGATGAAGAACCCGATCCCGCAATCGATGATGATGGAATATATGTCCCCCCGCCCGATTATGACGAAGTTAGAATAGCAATAACCAGATTGAAAAACAACAAGGCCGTGGGCGCTGATGGATTTCCTGCGGAGCTATTCAAGTTCGGCGGCGAGGAGTTGGTAAGGCGCATGCAGCAGCTTCTTAGCAAAATATGGGCGGACGAAAGCATGCCCGACGGTTGGAATCTAAGTGTTCTTTGCCCAGTCCACAAGAAGGGGGATACTGCAAAATGCACCAACTATCGTGGAATCAGCCTTCTTAATATCGCATATAAGGTCCTTTCAAGTGTATTGTGCGAAAGATTGAAGCCCACCGTGAACCGGCTGATTGGACCTTATCAGTGCGGCTTCAGACCTGGTAAATCTACCATCGACCAGATTTTCACAATGCGTCAAATCTTGGAAAAAACCCGTGAAAAGAGAATCGACACACACCACCTCTTCGTCGACTTTAAAGCCGCCTTCGACAGCACGAAAAGGAGCTGCCTATATGCCGCTATGTCTGAATTTGGTTTCCCCGCAAAACTTATACGGCTGTGCAAAATGACGTTGAGCAACACCATCAGTTCAGTCAGAATTGGGAAGGACCTCTCCGAGCCGTTCGAAACTAAACGAGGTTTCAGACAGGGTGACCCCCTATCGTGCGATTTCTTTAATTTGATGCTGGAGAAAATTATACTAGCTGCAGAACTTAACCGCACTGGAACAATATACTATAAAAGCGTGCAATTACTGGCATATGCTGATGACATTGATATCATCGGCCTAAACACCCGCGCTGTTAGTTCTGCTTACTCCAAGCTGGAAAAAGAAGCGGTAAAGATGGGTTTGATGGTGAATGAGGACAAAACGAAGTACCTGCTGTCATCGAGCAAAGAGTCAGCGCATATGCGCCTTGGCAACCACGCTACTGTTGGCAGCCATAATTTCGAAATAGTAAAAGACTTCGTTTATTTGGGAACCAGCATCAACATTAGCAACAACATCAGCACTGAAATCCAGCGAAGAATCAATCTTGCCAATAAATGCTACTTTGGACTAGGTAGGCAATTGAAAAGTAAAGTCCTCTCTCGGCGAACGAAAATCATACTCTACAAGTCACTTATCGTACCCGTCCTGCTATATGGGGCAGAAGCATGGACCATGACAACAGCAGATGAAGCGGCTTTGGGAGTGTTCGAGAGAAAAGTTCTTCGAAAGATTTATGGACCTCTACGCGTTGGCGATGGCGAGTACCGAAGAAGATTTAATGATGAGCTGTACGAGCTATACGCAGACATCAACATAGTCCAGCGAATTAAAAACGCAGCGGCTGCGCTGGCTAGGCCATGTTATGCGAATGAAAGATGATGCTCCGGCCAAGAAAGTGTTTCTATCGGAACCCGCCTATGGAAGCAGAGGTAGAGGGCGGCCCCCACTCCGTTGGAAGGACCAGGTGGAAAACGATTTAAACTCCCTTGGTGTGACCAATTGGCGCCGGTTGGCGGAGCGAAGGAGCGACTGGCGCGCCTTGTTGGACGGCCATAACCGTTTAGACGGTTAAGCGCCAATTAAGTAAGTAAGTAAGTATCAATTTACTGGTTATTTTGATTCGTAAACTTAAGTTATGTTTTTTTTCTATATGTTCACCTGGGACTCATTGAACGTGGTAACAAGATTGGTTTTGCTACGTTCCTGAGTCACATTTGAATCACTCAGAATTGAATAGCCAAAATAAGGTAAATATATGCCAAATCACTTATAAAAATAGTATTCTATAATATGTATTCCTATTATTCAATTAAGCAATACAAAAATTAATGGGCGTACGACATTCTCAAAGCGCTTTGTCTAAAGCAGAGTATTCCTAATGCTAGTGAAATTAATTCAATGTATTTTTAAATGGTTATGCTTATGGCCATATGAAATGTAAATGTATGTGTGTTAATTACTTTAATCTAGTTAGTATAGTACTTTCTATAATTTTAAATACTAAATCTTCTTTTAAGTGGTTTCCAAATTATCCTACGATCAAATTCGGTTTTGGACTCTCGCAATTTAGCAGATTATAGTGGTCCGTAGTACGGAACGAACTCACCCATTGTTTTAAACGTTGTGGTTATTGTATGTGGCGTTGCAGCAGGCTTATAGCTGGCGGCCCGGCTGTTGTTGTTGTTGGCGTTGTATCATATGCTACTGCGTATGGAGTTTGTGGTGGTTTTGGTGTACCTTCATACATACACGAATGCGCTTTAGGGTATTTCCCAATTTTGTTCGCTTAATCCCTAATTGTCAAATCCTGGACTCTGCAATTGTCCGTCTTCAATTTGTGACATCAAGTGGTATCGTGAAGACAATAAGAAAGGAAAATCACCATGCAGTCAGCACAGACAACGTCACAATAATATGTGGCCGTTGTATGTTGCCATAACGAAAAAGTGAAATTGCGGCTAGTAGTAAATCAGCCAGAATGGCAAATGTAAGTAAATTAACCATTTTGAAATGCAGGTAAGATTTTGTGTTACGATGAACAAATGTTGGTTATTAGTGGAGGATTATTTACACTGCCTTTGATAAGTCTCTTGATTCTATGGTGCTTTTAACTCGTTTCATTTGTAACTGCGGAGCTGATTGTCGCTGCATTTCTTCCAGACGCGTCAACGATTGTGATTTTAATGATATCAAATGTGGCTTGCAGAAAATTAATTCAGTTTTATGTTCGAAAAGTAGTATAGGATTGTTTTCATGTGCACAATGCTTATCGCTTTAAAATTCAATTTAAAGTACGCTTAGCCCTTAATTGGAAAATTTAAGAGAACAAATCACCACAGTTAACCAACTCAGCTAAATTTTTTTCCGGAAACTCGTGGCAATTTTCGCTAGTGATCGCAGATCTGGTTTTTCCTTGCTTTCGATACTTTTGGTATCGCCACTTTCGCCCCATCACTAGGTGTGCTCGCGCGAACACGCTCCCAATGGACCGTACCCGTAGACCGTAACAGCAGACCGTAACAAATTTATTAATTAAAATTGTCCAAAACGTATGGATTTTAAAGAGAGATGTAATTAAGTGCTCGTTTGAAAGTAAATAAGGATATTTCTTTGAAATTTTACAATAAAACTTTGGGCAGTTTTCGTTAGCAGCTACTACACTTTTCTTGAACCTAGGAAGTACAACAGTGCCAAATAGCATCCACAAATGGAACGAACAAGAACAAGCATTTTATCAGGTGAGCGTGGCTGTGTATGTGCGCGCTGCTACATATCCTACTTGTAGACCTGTACTATGTCTTTGCCGACACGCACACATACAAAAATTCAGTCAATCTGGTTGTAAATCACAGGAGGCTCTTATAGACCACCTGAAAATCGATGCACATGCGCATTCACTATTGGACTGACGTATGGGGAGCGACACCCGAGACAGTTCAGATGTGTACAATTTATCATGAAACACACGGAAAAGGGTGACATAAGCGGTTACATACAGAAGAAAATTAAATATACAAGGACATTAGGACATTCATGATTGCATAGTATTTTCGTTGCGCTTGCGCAGGGTAATCGATCTAATCCATTATACACACTTTACCATTGAAGTGACATTTCGGTTGTGAAGCGCGTCATGAATCATGCGGCACACGGTTACATTCAGGAAAAAAAATATGTATAAGAGAAGCAGCTGAAAATATCTTTGGTAAAAGCATGGCCCAAGTGTCAACATTCGTTACGTAGCCATTACAGCAGTGATGGATATAAGCTTATTGGACTTATCGCACACCTCGACTTTTCAGTACAAGTTGAACTCATTTTGCCAGTAAAACTACGCTTAAACTTATTATGCAGTTTTTCAAGAGAAGTTTAAACTGAGCTTAAGTGTCCGATCTGGCAGCTGTTTGCGTTCTTTTTTATGATGACGTCAGTGCTCGTAGTCATGCTGAGAAAATCGAATAAATTTATTTATATACCCATATGTATGCATGTATGTATATCAATCAAGGAGTTGCGTGCATAGTACAGGCAAAGAAGATAAATATAATAAGAGCCGCCACTCGTTATTTTTTGGGAATACTCGATGTATACTGAAAGGTAGTCGCTACTTTTTTTGGGCGAGATGTTTATAAATGTCTTCTATACATTTTCGTGGGGTATTTGTGTTTATTTTTCGACTGTATTTAATTAATTTATTTAATTCTCTTTCCAAAAATTACAGTTGCACAAGGGGCCCTACACGGCATGGATAAATGCGAGACAATTAAAAATGTCCCTCTCAGAAAATATTCGGCATCAATTTTTTCAATTTCCAGCGAGATACTCGCCACAAAATAACGATTGACGGCTCTTATTATATTTATCCTCTTTGGTACAGGTCTACAAGTAAGATATGTAGCAGCACACATATACACAGCCACGCTCACCTAATAAAATGCTTGTCTTTGTTCGTTTTTTTGTGGATGCTATTTGGCACTGTTGTACTTCTTAGGTTTAAGAAAAGTGTAGTAACTGCTAACGAAAAGTCCGCAAAATTTTATTGTAAAATTACAAAGAAATATCCTTATTTACTTTCAAACGAGCACTTAATTACATCTCTCTTTAAAATCCATATGTTTTGGACAATTTTAATTAACAAATTGTGATACTTTATTACCGGGGACGATTGCTAAAACACGACCAAAACCGTCGGGGGAGGTATTAATAGAACCGTTTTTGCCTCGCTTCCAATAATTCGAATACCTTTTCCCCTTTGGACTGTTGATAACAGGACAAAACGCGTCTTTTCATTTCTCTTTCCACATTTTCGGACGGTTTATTGCAGTCGAACTCGGTTTCAAACTGTTTTTCGCGGAGAACTTTTGAGTGGGTAGAAAAACTTAGCACCCGTTTTTGTATTCTTAATACTGGAATAACTACGCGTTCTCATATACTCCAATTCAAGACTTTTGTATACTTTTCTGTAGGACTCATTTAGGTGTACTACATTTTCACACTATATTCGTTCAAAAAATGTACCATCACAGCAACCCATTTCTGATATTCCGCTCCTTTTTTTGTTTCCCTTCGTCGCTTTCCACTACAGCAAGCCCGGTAATTTTTGACACTCCGTTCAGTGTCAAACGCATGTTCCACGCAGGTTCCACAATAGTTTGACACTGATCGAAGTGTCAAACGGCAGTGTGTTAGAAAGAGAAAGGAATTGTTTCCTTCTCATACATATCATACTTGTAAACCTGTACTATGGTGCGTGCAAAAAGAAACCATAGTGTACAAGTACTAGTGTGTTGACTTCTTTCTGACAGGCACTAGCATAACGTGAAAATCTGGGTTGCCATTGTTGTTTCGGTTGAAAACGGTAAATTAGGGTTCTTTGCAGAGACGTAAAAGATTGAAACAGGGATGCCCATATTGCTTTTAATGTATGAAAACATTTATTGGAGCAATTTTTTAATTTTATAATTTTATTTAATAATTTGGGAAAATTAAACAACGTGACATCAGGACGGACAAGGCGACAGCTGTTTCGATTATACCTTGTAAATCTCTTCAAAGCCTTTTCTCCCGGGATGTCACGTTGTTTAAATTTTTCCCAAATTATTAATAAATGAAACAGGGTTATGTAATCGCAAAAGTGTTGCTCTGTTGCACAGCATGTTAATTTTATATCGTGGCGAAAAGTGTCAGTTCAGAGTTATTGATTTGCATTAAAAGTTTAATGTATTGCGGAGGGTTACTACTTTAGGTGTAAAAAGCAGAGAATACGTAGAGTTTTTCAAGATATTGTGAAAAACTTTTTAATTTGAATTTCTGTACCCAAGTTCACTATATTTGTGTAACACAAGAATCTGGAGGTATATTCCTTAATTATGAAAAACTGAAAAATGTACACTTATTGAAAACTCATTTGCACACACAATTTACACTTTGAATTTAGTTGTAGTTTTTATGCACAAAATTTTGAAACTAAAAACAAAATTTTCATTTGTCAGAAAAAATAAAGAAAAACGGCCTAATGTCAAAAAACCCCATCGAAATACAAACTGGTTTGTTTGTTTTTTAATGAACTACGTGGTATTTTTCTTGTATTTCGTTAGTTTTTTAAATATAGTTCACACACTTACACCAGTACTGAAACCCTCGACAAAAAATATAAGAGAAAATACATAGAAAATAAAGTAGTGTCATATAGAGTTTGATTTGTTTGCTCTTACAGCACCATTTTATTTGCAGGAGACTTTAGGGCGAATTATTGGTGACTTATAACCAACCAGATAAAACAGCTGATCGAACCTACCTATGGAAATCAATGTAATCGATTAATGGTGCCATACCATAACGCTAACGTCATAACCACAGCCAACCAATTGGTTTTTGGTTTCTCGCCATATCCATAACCTAAAAATATTTGAGTTGGTGAATTTAATAACTTTTGTAGATCTTATTCATTGTTTTGGATACGTTATGACTAAGAGACTTATTTTTTTGTGGAACATGTTTGTAATTTTTTGCGTTTTTCTTCATTTTTATGAAATTTTGACGATTTTTAGGTTAAGGCACCATTAATCGATCACATTGGAGATGGTTATGGATATGGTTATGGTTACGACTATGGCGTTAGGGTTAAGGAAGTTTAATGTGGCCTTTTCAAAGCTACACAAATTAAGGCGGATTTACACAGACGCTTTGGTTGTGTTGCATTCATTAGGGGAACTCATGTAACCGTATAAATGCCTTATAAAGTGTGTAAACGTATAAATTTATCTAGTGCGTAAACGAGCTGTCAAATTTTGTATGAAAATCATTTACACAATTTGTATAAATTTACGCGCACATTTCATTGTGTAAACGCAGTAAACTCAAAGGAATGCACCCTTGCAGACATTACAGCCGGCATTTTCATCAGAAATCTCCAACATCAGCAAGTAAAGGCGTTTTAGTTTTGATTTTTCACTTAATCTTGGTATTTTTAATTTGTATAACAATCAAAAAAATTTTTTTGGCAATAATACAGCTGAAAAACAATCAAGTTTATCAAGTGTATTACTAGGTGCGTTCATATAACCGCGTGTGTAAATGGATATAATTTTACACCTTATAAGTTTATATGCTATCATGAGTCCCCCTATTAATTCATCTGTCGCGCGAAGTATCGAAAAATTTACATAAATGCTTTGCTTGCGTGCCTACGTTTTGACAACGCCATACGAAAAACAAGTAAGGAAGGTTAAGTTCGGGTGTAACCGAACATTACATACTCAGTTGAGAGCTATGGTGACAACATAAGGTAAAATAACCATGTAGGAAAATGAACCGAGGGAAACCCTGGAATGTGTTTGTATGACATGTGTATCAAATAAAGGCATTAAAGAGTATTTTATGAGGGAGTGGGCCATAGTTCTATAGGTGGACGCCATTTAGGGATATAGCCATAAAGGTGGATCAGGGTTGACTCTAGAATGCGTTTGTACGATATGGGTATCAAATGAAAGGTGTTAATGAGTATTTTAAAAGGGAGTAATCCTTAGTTCCATAGGTGGACGCCGTTTCGAGATATCGCCACAAAGGTGGACCAGGGGTGACCCTAGAATTTGTTTGTACAATATGGGCATCAAACGAATGGTGTTAATGAGTATTTTAAAAGGGAGTGGGCCTTAGTTCTATAGGTGGATGCCGTTTCGAAATATCGCCATAAAGGTGGACCAGGGGTGACTCTAGAATGTGTTTGTACGATATGGGTATCAAATAAAGGTATTAATGAGGGTTTTAAAAGGGAGTGGTGGTTGTTGTATAGGTGGTCGCCTTTTCGAGATATCGCCATAAAGGTGGACCAGGGTGACTCTGGAATGCGTTTGTACGATATGGGTATCAAATGAAAGGTGTTAATGAGTATTTTAAAAGGGAGTAATCCTTAGTTCCATAGGTGGACGCCGTTTCGAGATATCGCCACAAAGGTGGACCAGGGTGCCCCTAGAATTTGTTTGTACAATATGGGCATCAAACGAATGGTGTTAATGAGTATTTTAAAAGGGAGTGGGCCTTAGTTCTATAGGTGGACGCCGTTTCGAATATGGCCATAAAGGTGGACCAGGGGTGACTCTAGAATGTGTTTGTACGATATGGGTATCAAATTAAAGGTATTAATGAGGGTTTTAAAAGGGAGTGGTGGTTGTTGTATAGGTGGTCGCCTTTTCGAGATATCGCCATAAAGGTGGACCAGGGTGACTCTGGAATGCGTTTGTACGATATGGGTATCAAAGAAAGGTGTTAATGAGTATTTTAAAAGGGAGTAATCCTTAGTTCCATAGGTGGACGCCGTTTCGAGATATCGCCACAAAGGTGGACCAGGGGTGACCCTAGAATTTGTTTGTACAATATGGGCATCAAACGAATGGTGTTAATGAGTATTTTAAAAGGGAGTGGGCCTTAGTTCTATAGTGGACGCCGTTTCGAAATATGGCCATAAAGGTGGACCAGGGGTGACTCTAGAATGTATTTGTACGATATGGGTAAAATTGAGTGGTGGTTGTTGTATAGGTGGTCGCATTTTCGAGATATCGCCATAAAGGTGGACCAGGGGTGACCCTAGAATTTGTTTGTGCAATATGGGTATCAAAAGAAAGGTGTTAATGAGTATTTTTAAAAGGAAGTAATCCTTAGTGCCATAGGTGGACGCCGTTTCGAGATATCGCCATAAAGGTGGAGCAGGGGCGACCCTAGAATTTGTTTGTACAATATGGGTATCAAAGAAAGGTTTTAATGAGTATTTTAAAAGGGAGTGGGCCTTAGTTCTATAGGTGGACGCCTTTTCGAGGTATCGCAATACAGGTGGACCAGGGGTGATTCTAGACTTTGTTTGTACGATATGGGTATCAAATTAAAGGTATTAATAAGAGTTTTAAAAGGGAGTGGTGTGAAGGCGTTTTCAAGATATCGACCAAAATGTGGACCAGGGTGACCCAGAACATCATCTGTTGGATACCGCTAATTTATTTATATATGTAATACCTGCCAAGATTTTAAGGGTTTTTTTATTTCGCCCTGCAGAACTTTTTCATTTTCTTCTACTTAATATGGTAGGTGTCACAACCATTTTATAGTTTTTTAAAGTTATATTTCGCGTCAATAAAACAATCCAATTACCTTACCATGTTTCATCCCTTTTTTTCGTATTTGGTATAGAATTATGGCATTTTTTAAATTTTTCGTAATTTTCGATATCGAAAAAGTGGGCGTGGTCGTAGTCGGATTTCGTTCATTTTTCATACCAAAATAAAGTGAATTCAAGTAAGCACGTGAACTAATTTCATTAAAGATATGTCGATTTTTGCTCAAGTTATCGTGTTAACGGCCATGCGGAAGGACAGACGGACGACTGTGTATAAAAATTGGGCGTGGCATCAACCGATTTTGCCCATTTTCACAGAAAACAGTTAACGTCATAAAATCTATGCCCCTACCAAATTTCAAAAGGATAGGTTAATTTTTGTTCGACTTATGGCGTTAAAAGTATCCTAGACAAATTAAATGAAAAAGGGCGGAGCCACGCCCATTTTGAAATTTTCTTTTATTTTTGTATTTTGGTTGCACCATATCATTACTGGAGTTGAATGTTGACATAATTTACTTATATACTGTAAAGATATTAAATTTTTTGTTAAAATTTTACTTAAAAAAATTTTTTTTTAAAGTGGGCGTGGTCCTTCTCCGATTTTGCTAATTTTTATTAAGCGTACATATAGTAATAGGAGTAACGTTCCTGCCAAATTTCATCATGATATCTTCAACGACAGCCAAATTACAGCTTGCAAAAGTTTTAAATTACCTTCTTTTAAAAGTGGGCGGTGCCACGCCTATTGTCCAAAATTTTACCAATTTTGTATTCTGCGTCATAAGTTCAACTCATCTACCAAGTTTCGTCGCTTTAGCTGTCTTTTGTAATGAATTATCGCACTTTTTCGGTTTTTCGAAATTTTCGATATCGAAAAAGTGGGCGTGGTTATAGTCCGATATCGTTCATTTTAAATAGCGATCTGAGATGAGTGCTCAGGAACCTACATACCAAATTTCATCAAGATACCTCAAAATTTACTCAAGTTATCGTGTTAACGGACGGACGGACGGACGGACGGACATGGCTCAATCAAATTTTTTTTCGATCCTGATTATTTTGATATATGGAAGTCTATATCTATCTCGATTCCTTTATATATGTACAACCAACCGTTATCCAATTAAACTTAATATACTCTGTGAGCTCTGCTCAACTGAGTATAACAATGAAACGCCGTACGTTATCTTTGCTTTGAAGCGCCCAAAGCGTTTATATAATTTTGCCCTTATGCATTTGTGTAAACAGCCTTAGAAGTGCAATTTTTCCATGCTACACGTGTGGCGATTTATATTTTGACTCTTAAATAAATTTTGCTTTCCGTATGTTTCCGCTTTGTTGCAGGCTACAAATCTTCCAGTATTATTATTTCCGCGGAAATATATGCAACTATTTCATCTGTAAATACTACAAAGTTTTATTAAACTATCAAATGCAACTCAGCTTGAAGTAGCGAGGCTGTTTGTAGTTTTGACGTTTATCGTTTAGTTGACACACTTGTATAGGTACACTATGAAGGAAACTTTTTTGAAAATTACGTTTTGGGATTTTAGTGCTTAAAACATTTGAGGTGATAAGCATTTTTGTTGTTGTAGTATTTGAAATATTTTCTTAATCTTAATATATAAAAAACACGTGTCACACAGTTGAGGCCAATGGACTCCTAAACTACTGAACCGATTTTGAATTTGTTTTGCACCCCGTGTGTAGTTTGATCTAACTTGAAATATAGGATTGGTGACTGGTGACTAGGTCTCGAGATATAGGCCAAAACGTGGACCCGGGTACCCCTAGATTGTGTTTATAGAATATGGATACCAAATGAAAGCTGTTGATGAGTGCTTTAGTAGAGGGTAATTTTTCATACCCCTGGTGACTAGGGTCTCGAGATATAGGCCAAAACGTGGACCCGGGTACCCCTAGATTGTGTTTATAGAATATGGATACCAAATGAAGGCTGTTGATGAGTGCTTTAGTAGAGGGTAATTTTCATACCCCTGGGTGACTATGGTCTCGAGATATAGGCCAAAACGTGGACCCGGGTACTCCTAGAGTGTGTTTTTAGAATATGGATATCAAATGAAAGCTGTTGATGAGTGCTTTAGTAGAGGGTAATTTTCATACCCCTGGGTGACTCGGGTCTCGAGATATAGGCCAAAGCGTGGACCTGGGTACCCCTAGAATGTGTGTATAGATTATGGATATCAAATGAAAGCTGCTGATGAGTGCTTTAGTAGAGGGTAATTTTCATACCCCTGGGTGACTAGGGTCTCGAGCTATAGGCCAAAAAGTGGACCCGGTACCCCTAGAATGTGTTTATAGAATATTGATCTCAATGAAAGCTGTTGATGAGTGCTTTAGTAGAGGGTAATTTCATACCCCTGGGTGACTAGGGTCTCGAGATATAGTAGGCCAAAACGTGGACCCGGTACCCTAGAATTTGGATATCAAATGAAAGCTGTTGATGAGTGTTTTATTGGAGGGTAACTTTCATACCCCTGGGTGACTAGGGTCTCGAGATATAGGCCAAAACGTGGCCAGTGAATGCCAGTGAATTAATAATACCCACATACCTATTACATACATACGTCCTATTCGATTTGCTGAAATTTGGTATATAAATTTGCCTATACATGTTAGTATTTACGATCCTTTTTTCCGGAAGTAGACCAGAGACGGGCTGGGAATGGGATTGGCACTAGGATTGCGAATGAGACTCGGAGTGGGACTGGGACTCTGAAGGACTGGAACAAAATGTGTACCACCCTATGGGACTGGCAATAAGGGATTGAGAAGAGTGGGAAAAAACTTGAGAGAAGGGAAAAGAGGGAGGAGAAGGAGACTAGATAGAGAAGAGATAGAGTGAGACGAAGATAGAGATAGTTGAAGCGAAAAAGACGGAGGAGGAGTGAATAAAAGGATAAAGAAAAAGTGAAGAGGGGGGAGGGCAGATTTAGACGGAAAAAGCTTATTAAAATGTATGCAGATAGATCAAATTTAGGGCAGAACAACGTCTGACGGGTCTGCTAGTATTTCATATATAATCTTTCCAATGTATATGTTGCCAAAATCTTTTTTCACAATTTTCACCAAAAGTGGCGAAATAAATTGGTGATAGATGTTACCTTTTTGCATATAACATAGAAGCACCAGTGGTACGCCAATGTGTGCCCCACTTCTCAAGTAAACAAATTGCATGGCGGAACGATACAAGGTGGCAGCATGGTGACATGCCTACATGCATAAATAAGAATTCCATGTACTTTGCTTTTGTAAATTCGATGGACAAATGTCAAAATCGTACTGCGCCGGAAGTTGATGTATCAAATCAAATAAAAAGGTTATAATCAGCTATTCGATGCGGCCAACTTGTATCGCTCCGCCTTGCAAAATGCGTGCGTACACTTCATATGTATGTATATATGTACCTACATATGTACGCGTGAGTTATATTTTAATAATTAACTTGTAATAGTTGTTAGTTTCTACCATGATACAAACAAGAAGGTAAGCCATCATCCGGTGGCAAAGAGCCTGAGCCAGATAAATAATTTTGCATGTAAATGCAACAACAACGATTTGAGCCAGATAAATCCAGATAGAAGTCTGGTTCAATTGTGAGCCAGATAATTTGTTAATTACTTGTCTTTAGTTTGGCAACGCTGCCTTTAATAAACCTACTTTTTCAAAAAATAGATGTCGCTGCTTAGCCTTTCGCAGTATGAGTTAAATGAAAAACAGCGGCGACATCTGCCTATCACATTTCACGTGTGCGCAAAATATCAAGACATCTGCTTCGCAAGTCTCTCAATGATCCAGAGCATTTCCGTGAGAATTGAGCGTGAGCCGGAGCTGTAAAACTCACTGGATGACGGCAGTAAGTTCCCTCAAATTTTTTTGACGTATTTGGGATTTTTGAAGTTTCATAATGTTTGTTGTTTTGCCAGAAGCGTTGCCGTACCGTTACTGTTTAAGGCAAAATTGTGGTTTTCTAGATGGAAATCTCTTTAGGATGAAAACGCAATGGCTATCTGAGACAATAATAATATGCTTTAGGACGATTTATGTGCATATATATCGATTGAGAATACAGTAAATACATGCAATTTTATTGAAGATAGTGGATACGTTGGTTAATGAGTCATATTTATATTCAGTTCGACCCCTAGACAGAAAAAAATACACGAAAAATCCGGTTCTTCTAGCATTGCTCTATTGTCATGCCCCTACAGTGGATATTTCTCAAGACATGTTGAGAAGTTTACTGCTATTTAATTTACTCGCACGTGTGCACACGTTCACGTTTTATTCTCAACATCAACCCATAACCCGTCCGTTCCCCTTTGATTTAACATTCTTGAAATAACTCCTTCTCGCTGCTTCCATAATCGTTTGCATTTATTCAATTACATTTAACTTTATTACTACTTCTTGAAGGGATGAAAAGTGAATTACCTACATGAAAGGAAATATATATATGTATACTAGCAGACCCGGCAAACGTTGTTCTGCCCTAAATTTGGCCTATCTACATACATTAAATAAGCTTTTTCCGTCTAACTCTGCCCTACCCATCTACACTTTTTCCTAATCTTTTTATTCGCTCCTACCTCCGTCTTTTTCTCTTCATCTCCATCTCATCTCATTCTATCTCTTTCTCAGTCTCCTTCTCTCTTTTCTCTTCTCTCAAGTTTTTCTCCTTCTTCTTCATCTCTTATTGCCAATCCCCGAGGGTGGTATGTATTTTGTTCAGTCCCACTCCGAGTCTCAGTCTCAGTCCCAGTCCTTGTCCTAATCCCAGTCCCAGTCCGTCTCTGGTATGCTTCCCGGAAAAAAAGCATCGTAAATACTAATATAGGCAAATTTATATACGAAATTTAGGCAAATCGAATAGGACGTATGTAAATAGGTGTGTGGGTATTATTAATTCTTGTCTTTTTTTCGGCTTCGCATGCATATTTATCAGTTTGCCAGGTTTGATGCGACTAAATCGAATATCACAATGAACTTTAGAGCTCTCGGCAACAGATTTCATTTGATATCCATAATACACACACATTCTAGGGGTATCCGGTATCTGTATTATAGCACACATCAACAGCTTCATTTGATACCCATAATATAAAAACACATTCTAGGTGTATCCGGGTCCACGTTTTGGGCTATATCTCGAGACCCTAGCCTCCCAGTTGTATGAAAATTATCCTGTACTAAAGCACTCATCACCAGCTTTCATTGATATCCATATTGTATAAACACATTCTAGGGTACCCGGGTCCACGTTTTGGGCTATACATCGAGACCCTAGCCTCCCAGTTGTATGAAAATTATCCTGTACTATAGCACTCATCACCAGCCTTCATTTGATATCCATATTGTATAAACACATTCTAGGGGTACCCGGGTCCACGTTTTGGGCTATATCTCGAGACCCTAGCCTCCCAGTTGTATGAAAATTATCCTGTACTATAGCACTATCAAGAGCTTTCATTTGATAACCATATTGTATAAACACATTCTAGGGGTATCCGGGTCCACGTTTTGGTCTATATCTCGAGAATCTAGTCACCCAGGGGTATGAAAATTATCCTGTACTATAGCACTCATCAACAGCTTTCATTTGATATCCATATTGTATAAACACATTCTAGGGGTACCGGTCCACGTTTTGATCTCAGAACCTAGATACGTAGCGAAAAAAAGGTGGGCGTTGGCCGATTCTCAGACCTACCCAAAACAAAATTTATGAGAATCGGTTCAGCCGTTTCGGAGGAGTTCAGCCTACTAAAACCGTGACAGAAGAATTTAATATATTAGATTGTTTTCCTATTTCTGATATTTGCGTGTACATAACTTTTTATCCATGTCATCTTAAATATCCCGTGGTGATAAATGCAACATATTGCAGTGGTCGTAGAAACAAAATGTATTTTGAAGAGTAAAACAAAGCAAATAACTTAAGTTGAAACAGTCTATATTATTATTAAACGATTTTGCAAATTTCAAGAAGTCAGATATATAGAAAACAAAGCAGAATAAAACGTTCAAAGAAAGTGTGCAACTACAGATAACGCTCTTGAAGAGTAAATATGTTTCGCCAACAAAGGGTATAATTCAGTTGTGCATAGCATTGATAGAGCATACAATAAACAAGTAAGGAAGTCTAAGTTCGGGTGAACCCCAACATTACATACCCGCGATGTACTCTTGAAATGCTGTTGTTGTTCGTTTGGTGTGCTTAATAGTGTTACAAGACTGCGCAATATTACATATGGGGTATTCCATCCCATTTCGACCAATTTTGAACCCGACCCCTTTATAATGGCTGAAAGTTTTTCTTCTTTTCTAGCTTACGAAAGACGTTTTTCAGAATTTTTTACAATTTTTCATGCAACTCAAAAAAGTTATGAATTAAAAAAAAACACCGTTTTTGTTTTCAAATGCTATAACTTTTTCAAAAATTGACCGTTTGGGATCATTTTTTTTAAATTTGTTTTTAATGTACTTTTCGGAAAAAATACAAAAAAATTTTTAAAGTTTTTTTTTTGTAATTTTCAGTTTTCAATTCTGCAATTATCCCCCTAATCCCGGGGTGGGCCGATAATTTTTTTATTTTTATACTCAGTTGAGCAGAGCTCACAGAGTATATTAAGTTGATGGATAACGGTTGGTTGTACATATATAAAGAATCGAGATAAGATATAGACTTCCATATATCAAAATATCAGGATGAAAAAAATTTGATTGAGCATGTCCGTCGTCCGTCCGTTTGAGGTATCTTGATGAAATTTGGTATGTAGGTCCTGAGCACTCATCTCAGATCGCTATTTAAAATGAACGATATCGGACTATAACCACGCCACTTTTTCGATATCGAAAATTTCGAAAAACAGAAAAAGTGCGATAATCATTACAAAAGACAGCTAAAGCGACGAACTTGTAGATGAGTTGAACTTATGACGCAGATAGAAAATTGGTAAAATTGGACATATGCGTGGCACCGCCACTTTTAAAAGAAGGTAATTTAAAACTTTTGCAAGCTGTAATTTGGCAGTCGTTGAAGATATCATGATGAAATTGGCAGGAACGTTACTCCTATTAATATATGTACGCTTAATAAAAATTAGCAAAATCGAGAAGGACCACGCCCACTTTTATTTTTAAGTAAAATTTTAACAAAAATTTAATATCTTTACAGTATATAAGTAAATTATGTCAACATTCAACTCCAGTAATGATATGGTGCAACAAAATACAAAAATAAAAGAAATTTCAAAATGGCGTGGCTTCGCCCTTTTTCATTTAATTTGTCTAGGATACTTTTAACGCCATAAGTCGAACAAAAATTAACCAATCCTTTTGAAATTTGGTAGGGGCATAGATTTTATGACGTTTACCTGTTTTCCTGTGAAAATGGGCAAAATCGGTTGATGCCACGCCAGTTTTTATACACAGTCGTCCGTCTGTCCTCCGCATGCCGTAACACGATAACTTGAGCAAAAATCGACATATCTTTTTATCTTGGTATGAAAAATGAACGAAATCGACTATGACCACGCCCACTTTTTCGATATCGAAAATTACGAAAAATAAAAAATGCCATAATTCTATACCAAATACGAAAAAAGGATGAACATGGTAGGTAATTGGATTGTTTTATTGACGCGAAATATAACTTTAGAAAAAACTTTATAAAATGGTTTGTGACACTACCTATTAGTAGAAGAAAATGAAAAAGTTCTGCAGGGCGAAATAAAAACCCTTAAAATCTTGCAGGTATTAAATATATAAATAAATTAGCGGTATCAACAGATGATGTTCTGGCGGCACCTGTCCACACATTTTTGGTCGATATCTTGAAACGCGCTTCACACCACTCCCTTTAAAAAACTCTCATTAATACCGTTAATTGATACCCATATCGTACAAACAAGCTAGAGTCACCCTGGTCCACCTTGTATGGCGAGATCTCGAAAGGCGTCCACCTATAGAACTAAGCCCCACGCCCTTTAAAATACTCATTAACACGCTTTCATTGATACCCATATCGTACAAACATATTCTAAGTCACCCGTGGTCCACCTTTATGGCGATATCTCGAAACAGGTCGAACACTAATAGAAACGAAGGCCACCCTCCCATTTTAAAAAGTACTCATTAACACCCTTCATTTGATACAATATCGTACAAACAAAAAAAAACAAAGGTCTAGAATCACCCCTGGTCCACCTTTATTGCGATACCGAAAAGGCGTCCACCTATGAACTAAGGCCCACTCCTTTTAAAAATACTCATTAATTCCTTTCGTTGATACCCATATTCACAAAAGAATTCTAGAGGTCATCCCTGGCCCACCTTTATGGGATATCTCGAAACGGCGTTGTCACATGGCACTAAGGATTACTCCTGTTAAAGACTCATAAACACCTTCTTTCGATACCATATTGTACAAACAAATTCTAGAGTCGCCCCTGCTCCACCTTATGGCGATATCTCGAACGGCGTCGCACACTATGGACTAAGGTATTACTCCCTTTTAAACTACTCAATAACACCTTCTCTTTGATACCCATATTGTACAAACAATTCTAGGGTCACACCTGGTCCACCTTTATGGCGATATCTCGAAAAGGCGACCACCCATACAACAACCACATCACTCCCTTTAACACACTTCATTCCTACCGCTTTAATTTGATACCATAATCGTACGACGCAATATCTAGAGTCAACCTGGTCCACCTTTATGGCGAATTTCGAAACGCATCATATCGAACTAAGGCCCACTCCTATATCCCGAAATGGCGTCACCTATAGAACTATAGCCCACTCCCGCAAAATCTCTTTAATGCTTTCATTGAGACACTGTCATACAACACATCAGGTTTCCCTCGGTATCATTTTCCTACATGGGGTATGTCCTTATGTTGTCACCATAGCTCTCAACTGAGTATGTAATGTTCGGTTAACACCCGACTTAACCGTCCTTACTTGTTTTTTATTTATTGATCTTAAAAATTTGTTTTGTATTCTTTCCGAAAAGTACATCTTAACAACCAATTAAAACAGATCGCAAACGTTCAATTTTTGAAAAAGTTTATAGCATTTTGGAAAACACAAAAACTGCGTGTCCAACTCAAAATAAGTATGACTACGGTGTGTTTTTTTAATTCATACTTTCTTTGAGTGGATGAAAAACATGCTGAAAACGTCTTTCGTAAGCAAGCAAAAGAAGAAAAACTTTCAGCAATTCTGAGGGGTCGGGTTCAATTGGTCGAAATGGGATGGAATCAACGCATATACATATGGTTCTATTCTGACTAATTTTCTTCGACGTTATGGAGCTTCCGAACATAGAAATTGCTTAGTCATAAAGGCCGCGTGCCACGCCCATTTTTAATATTTGAAGTTTTTCCTACTATTGTTATAATTTCAATTGGAAATGAATACCATTGATACAAAGCTCTTTGTGCAAAGATATAGCTTATTTTATTTTCTTTATCTTTTATATAAAAGTGCGGCGTGGTCTTTTACCGATTTGGTTAATTTTTGTTCAGTACATTCCTGATAGTCAAGGCACCCTCTCTGCAGAATTTTGTTACGATAGGTCAACGATTTTGATTTATAAATTAATAAGATTGGTAAATGTATCTTATCACAAGTGGGCGGTGCTACGCCCCTTAAAAAAATTTTCAGATTTTTATCAAGAGTCTCAGTACATCCACACGTAAAATTTCAACATTCTAGGTACATTAATTTACGAAATAATCAAGTTTTTTGTGTTTTCCACAATTGTTATATATATAAAAGTGGGCGGGTTATATCCGATTTCGCTCATTTTCAATACCAATCTATTCTGGTCCGGATAAGCTCGTGTACCGAAATTTGGTGAAGATATCTCGCTATTTACTCAGTTATCGTGTTAACGGACAAACGGACGACGACATGGCTCAATCATCGATAACTGATGAGTATAATTACCCGTGTGTACAAATACAGCAAGGTATAAAAATGTCCTGCCTGGTATGTGTATTAATGCGACTGCAGACATATATGGCAAAGTAATATTAGCGCTTTCAAGTAGGGCGAATAAATGCTGTCGTTAATAATTTATACTCAGTTGAGCAGAGCTCACAGAGTATATTAAGTTTGATTGGATAACGGTTGGTTGTACATATATAAAGGAATCGAGATAGATATAGACTTCATATATCAAAATAACAGGATCGAAAAAAAATTTGATTGAGCCATGTCCGTCCGTCCGTCCGTCCGTCCGTCCCCGTCCGTCCGTCCGTCCGTCCGTCCGTCCGTTAACACGATAACTTGAGTAAATTTGAGGTATCTTGATGAATTTGGTATGTAGGTTCCTGAGCACTCATCTCAGATCGCTATTTAAAATGAACTGATATCGGCCTATAGCCACGCCCCACTTTTCGATATCGAAAATTTCGAAAACCGAAACAGTGCGATAATCCATTGCAAAGACGGTAAAGCGACGACACTGGTAGATGGTTGACTGTAGACGCAGATAGAAATGGTAAGATTTTGGACCATGGGCGTGGCACCGCCCACTTTTACAAGAAGTGAGTAAGTTTTGCAAGCTGTACATTTGGCAGTCGTTGCAGATATCATGATGAATTTGCAGGAACGTTACTACTATACTAGTATATGTGCTAATAAAAATTAGCAAATTGGATGAAGAACACGCCCACGTTTTTTAAAAAAAATTTTTTTAAATTCAATTTTAAACAAAAATTTAATATCTTTACAGTGTATATAAGTAAATTTAAGTCAAATTCAACTCCAGTACTGGAATATGATGCAACAATATACAAATAAAAGAAAATTTCAAAATGGGCGTGGCTCCGCCCATTTTCATTTAGTTTTCTAGTATTTTTTTATGCCATAAGTCGAACAAAAATTTCCAATCCTTGGAAATTGGTAGAGGCATAGATTCTATGACGACAACTGTTCTCTGTGAAAAGGGCGAAATTCGGTGAGCCACGCCCAGTTTTTATACACAGTCGACCGTCGGTCCTTGCGCTCGGCCCGTACCGATACACTACTTTGAGCAAAAATCGATATATCTTTACTAAACTTAGCCACGTACATACTGGAGCTCATCTTTGTCTTGGTATAGCCGAAATCCGACCATAGCCCCGCCCACTTTATCGATCTCGAAAATTACGAAAGAATATGCATAATTCTATACCAACTACGAAAAAGGATGAACATGGTAACTGGATGGTTTATTGGACGCTATATATAACTTTGGACAAAAACATTTGGAAAAGGTGTGACACCTGCCCTAGGAAGTAGAAAAAATGCAGTTCTCGCAGGCGAAATCACAGCCCTGGAATCTTGGCAGGAATACTGTTAGCGATATTCAATAATCAATAATTAGCGGTACCGACAGATGATGTCTGGATCACCCTGACGTCCACAACAAGTTTGGTCGATATCGCGAGAACCGCTTCACATATACATCACTACGTACCACTCGCTGTTTAAACACCCTAATTAATACCTTAATTTTGATACCCATATCGTACCATAAACACAAATCTAGAGTCAACCCTGTCCACCACCTAATGGCGATAGCTCGCAAAGCGTGCACTGACCTATCGACCTAAGGCCCACTCCCTATTT
>JARSSU010004506.1:0-10994 GCA_029619165.1 Eurosta solidaginis | reverse complement strand
ACATACGCCCATTGAAATTGGATTCCTCACTGAGTCCAATTAAGTACACTGGCGGTTTGGTGTTTGATTATAATGCTTTGGGCGCTGACTTTTATCGCTACTTTCAAATTTTTACATGATTCCAATAACTACATCGCTTTTTACAGGACTAGTTAAACAAATGGAAAACTAATTGCAGCGTTTAGAAGCTTCTATAAGCTGTTATTTTCAAAACTTTAATAATCAACTACTGAATCTATTATGCTGGTGTAGATGTATGTGCGGGCTATTTTTTAATGTTTATGAGGTTGATTCATATCATATAATTCCTTTTAATGAGTTATTCGATACAGATAACCTATTAAAAAATAGGCCGACAAAACTTCTAAGCTCTATTATATATGACCAGAAATGCAGTAATATATAGTTTCGGATAGGTTTGTATGATGGGCGGCTGAATCGCAAATCTAGGGCGTGCTTGGCTGCTGTCAGGCTTCTGGTTTTGAGACATATATCGGGCTGAACCTAGGAAAGTACGAAAAAACACCAGATTTTGTTTGTCCCATATTTGAGGGTATGTAGCATTGCAGATAGTTTTCTTTACTAGCCAAAATTAGTAGTTGATGGGCCATTCTTAGGTAGCGAGTAGGTCCTCTCTCTTTCAATGTGCTTACAGTTTCAAGGATATGCTTTTAAAGGGGGGGGCGCTGGAGGATCATCTGCATTATGACAAAGTTTTCATGTTTATACTAAATTTGCGAACTAAAAAAAAAGAAACTACCTTATGAAAATCGATTGTGAGACTAACATAGTACATGATATAAGTCAGATTATAGGCATATTTCCTATGAATTGAGTCTTAATTTTTTTTCTTAAATTTTGTCTGGTCACACCATAATAGTTCGTGCTAACTCAACGGACTAGCACCCTACACACTATCTAACTGTCGAAAAAGAAGATACCCTCGGGTACCAAGTCACACACGAGGCTGCGCTAACCTCCTATAGAACAACAGTTGCCTAAGCTGATCATTATCGCTAAGGCAGGCTATACTCCGCTTGATGACCTCTGGGGAGCAGGGCGTTTACTCGGTCATGATCTCTTCAAGAGAATAGTCTTTATTTTATGCTACGATACTGCTGACACACGCCTACAATGGTCTAAACGTCGACTTAAAATCTCTCTCACACAAAACAACAGAGGCTTGCAAGCAGGAGGAGGAGGAGGTAAATAACGTGCAGGGAGGAGGGAAAAGGGGGAGCAGAAGGGGGTAATAGAAGGGGGGAGGGGAGGGAAATGCTAAGAAAAGGGCGTTGAGAGAGATTTATAGTTGGTTAGCCTCAGCTTGTGTGTAGATGATCTAGATGGAAATAAGATATTTAGGAATAAATATCGTAGTACACGCTGTCGCGCTCAGGGCTGAAGTGGGTTAGGCTGCTTGCGATATTATAAGGTGGGTTGTTTTCTAGGGTTAGGTGTTAGTGTGTGACTTGGTACGGGCACTCGTGGGGTTATAGTATAGTGTAGGGTGTGTATAGTGAGTTAGGCAACTATGTGTGAGACAAAATTTTAACAGTAAAAATAAAGACTCAATTCAAAGTAAAATTTAATGAATGCAGACTGATATCATGTCTATGTATCTGCAATCATCATTTTCAGGTGTAGGGAGAATTACGAAACATGAAAAATTTCCAAAATTGCGTTATAATCTTCTAGCGAAAGAAATGATATTTGAACTTAACGCAATTGAAAGAAGAAGACTTGGTACTAGCTTTAAGAGATGGCCTTATCCTCTTAATTTGGTATCAAAGAAGAATACTATCGGAGCATAGGCTACATAACCTCAAATATGGAGCAAACAACGGTGTTTTTTGTACGACAGGAGGTTATGGATATCTCAAATACGTCAGAGTGCTGTATAGAGCTTAAGGCCAGATTTTGATTTCAGTCGGCATCATCAACCTTCGAACACTATATATCTGATTTCTCTGGTCTGAATAATGGTTGAATTTTGTCGGCTATGTTATTTATCGATATTAGACTCATAAATAGGAATTATGATTGAATCAAGCCTATAACTAGTCTATACATCTACATAGCAAGATAGATTCAGTAGTGTTTATTAATTTTAAATACATGGCTTTATATATAGTTTAAACAGCGTTGAATTGTTTCCATTTTTAACTTAGTCTGAAAAAGCGATGTAGTTATTGACTATGTAAAAATTGAAGTAGTTAAATGAGTCAGCGCATAGCATTTATCAAAGCACCAAACGCATGTCTCCACAATTGCGGTGAATCTGCCATATTTCGAAGGGGTTGTGTTCGCAACATCCGCTCTCAAGTGGTTTCCAGGCGCAATATATACGCTTGCTCCTAATCGCAATTGGTCAACCTCACTATCCCGTGCGACGACAATGTTTCCATTTGACAGGCCGGAGTGACTCTCGTGAGCGGCGCAAGTTCCTCAAGGAGGGTCTGGGTGGTGTGGTGAAGGGCGGATGTGCCTGGACAAGGTTAATGGTGGTCATATAACTCGTTCGCGAGGATGTTGGCATAGTAAACGTTAATAGTGCTATTGTTACCAGGAACGTTACCGTGGGATCGATATCCGGACTAAGGAGCGCATCCTAACATCGTCCCCAACAAGCCTTCGGGGAGTGGACTTATATATCGTTAAATTACAACAAGCAACAAGCAACGGCATGTTATCTTTTAGACTGAATGAAGTAAATAAGTAATAAAACATGGCGCGCACAAAGGAAATGACTAGTATTTCAAGATTGATATTAATGCTGGTTGACGTTAGCACATTTTTTTGAACAACTGACGACGTTGGGTAGCATCATTTAGCACAGTCATTGCCACTAGCATCGTACAGATATTAAAATTTTTTTTTTGTGATGCCGTTATATTTTAGCATTTCGTTTAAAATTGCATTAAAATACATATTTTGCAATAGTGACTTAGGCTACATTTTCACTGATTAGCTAAGCGATTATTCATAAATAAATCACACTTCAACTACTGTCTGGTCTTGCTATAAACACAGAACCGGACTACTCTTGCCATAAAAGAGACATAATGATGAAACTAAGTTGCAATTAATGGCATACCTCCTTTATCGCAT
The DNA here is from genome assembly GCA_029619165.1 of Eurosta solidaginis. NCBI lineage: Eukaryota > Metazoa > Arthropoda > Insecta > Diptera > Tephritidae > Eurosta > Eurosta solidaginis. The sequence continues at coordinate 7,886 of JARSSU010004506.1, read as the reverse complement.
ATGTGTACGCATTGTTCATATCTTTGAATGCATAAATGGGCACTAAGACTTATGTGAACATAAGTGTTTATAGTCACATATATGGCTACAAATGTTGGGCGATACATAATATGTAGGAATTCTTGATTATTTTTGCACTTAAATCAGAAACCCAACACAATTATTTTAAGAGTAGATAAATCACACGGTAGCTAGTTTTTGTGTTTAGGTACAATCAAAAAGGAATTGAAATAAGATGTGAAATTTAATTAGAATGTTTAAAGTTGATATGTTCCAAGTAATAACAGTTAAATTCATACATATCCCAAATGTATTTTGTGATAATCAATGAAAGTTTTAATTTGCTACAATGCCGTCGTTAGCTTCGACATCGTCTATTTCTCTATACTCGTCTTCTTTAATTCGCGACTGGACTGTTTGTTCTGCTTCCTCCAGACGTTTTTAGCTGTTGCTCAGTAGCATTTACAACTATTTTAGGGTTTCTATATTCCCACACATATTGTATGATCAATTGTTTTTGATTTTCAGAATTAATTAAGCTATGAACAATGTTCACAGGAACTGTGGCTACACTTTTTGTGTAAATAACTTATGCGCCAAATTTAATTAGATTGTGCGAGATTTATGATCTAGTTAGGCATCTTTATGTCGGCTAGAAAGGTAGGAGAGGGAAAGTTCGCATATTCAAAAATTGTACCTAACATTTATAGTTATGAAGCATGCTTGTGGCATAAATAATTCGGCACAACAGTTTTCTCCCGTGTTTAACCTGCAAATATGAATATTTGCAGCGCATCCTATTGGGTGGTGGAGCTTGGCAACCTGCATAATTCTGGCAATTGCTAACTTTTATTTAAAAAAAAAAAATACGGTTTGATAATATTCCTTTAGCAAATACATATTTTTATCAGAATTGTTATATAAATCGGCTTCTTAGAAAATTTTACAATTTGCATGCTGTCATTATATTAAATTGATATCTTAATAAATGCTTGCTACAAAAATTTCTATCGTCTGTATATCTGAATCAATAATTATATAAATTTGCCTGATGATCATTAGATATCAAATTTGAGTTCATTGTTCGTATAAATACAACTTACAGTTCGCAGGATAGGAAGCGGCGCTTAAAAAATTAAAGCTGTGGCGGAACCAGCGAGTTTGGGCCAATGGTTAAAATCAAACACAAGAATTGCACAAATGTAATTCACAAGACAAATTATTGTGTCGTGGTGGGCAGCTCACTATCATGAACTCAACTAACTACAAACTATAATTACTTTCTTCCATCCAAACGGCTTTTACCCTACCCTACTTGATGCTGAACGTTGTCAAGATCCCACGCACATGGCGAATTATTTCGCATGCGATGAGTTGGCGTCGTGCAGGTGCAAATCATTGCCTAGTTTCTGCAGTTCTCAGGCGGGGTGTTGATGCGTGGTTGGGGGGGTGTTCACGGCATTCGCTTGCGCGTGGATACTGGCTGCCAGCGTAAAGTTCTATATCGGCTATAACGAATCTTACATTCCCCCCTATGCACTGGCGTAACGTGAGTAAAGGGTGGGCTCCATTGGTAGGTATTTGAATATGGGTGTGATAACTCCTCTTCCCCTTTAAGTCTGCGTTCTGCTAGTTCATGAGTTCAATCAAGCTTCATATGTTAGATTATTCCTTGCGGATCTTATTGTTTCTTTGTGCGATATGTCCCCTTGTTTCGACATATTTTCTGTAAGGTTTAGCTTTCTAGTGTACCATCTCCATATTATAGGCAGGGTCGGCACTGATTATTGCGGCGGCTACGTGGTTAGGGCTTCTGTAATGATAGAAAATTTATTTTTTCCACATTACGTATCCCAGTTACCCCTTATTGTAGTTTGCTATTGTATATCGTGGAGCAATATTCTCAGATTTATATTTTGTTTTCTCATTGTATGATTTTTTAACTTGGAAACGGATGACCGTAGCACTGCAGACAGCCTGCATTCTGGTATTGGCTTCGTGGCTGGAGAAAACTTGGTGGCAGGAGCGATTTTGATAGTTTCGTTGTTTAGTTGGATGACGTAGTGCCGTTGATGGTGTTTGTGGAATTGATTGCTTCAAGAATTGATCACGCCTGGTAATTCGAGTGTGAAATATGCGTATTGTCGTTACGCAGTTCGATAGTTCGATCCCTTTCTCAAAACTGGTAGACTTGGGGCATGCTAGCGTCTCCATGCGTTAGTAATCGTGGTATGCAGTCTATCTTTCTCGCATCATTTTGATAGGAGTCTGAGCTGCATAACTGTAGATTAACTGAATTAATATTAGTCAATGTATCCCTGGCCTATTTCGAAGTTTCGCTAAATGGTTGTCGAGTCATCCTGTCAAATGGTAGGTCCTAGCTGTTTTGTCGTATCATACGGTCGCTGGGCGAGTGAGCGGCATATTATTTTTTTGGCTGTTACCTCGCATTGAGAGCATAAAAAATACATAGAGTAGCAAGTGTCTCCCATTTAGTATACTAGCTGCATTGTTGACTACGGGCGTACTCAATTGTCGCTCGATTATATTTCTCGTAGAGGAAGGGTCTCCATTCTCGGCGACAAGGCACTGGTTGATCTCGTCATTGTCAAGTAAGTTTGTGTCGTGACAATTCCATCTTTTGCCATCTGCATGTCCCGCACTATTTCGGTGGACACCTCTTCACGAATGGCAGCAGGGTATTTATTGTGTCAGTGCAATTTTGATCACAATTCTGTTGCCTCGTTCACTCCACTCCTTGTAACATAGTTTGTGCTGTCTCATCACCTCGTCTATATTGGCTTTCATAGATGTCTTGGTGTCAGCTGTTAGAGAAACTTCTGTTACTTATATTGTGTTATTGTGTCTCATATTACTCGTTTTGGCTGCGCGAGATATTACTGCGGCGGTCGTTGCGTCGGTGACCCTAGCCAACCATTTTCTGCATGCTGACCCAGCCTAATCGATTGAGCGGGTTTTGCTCTAACTTTGGCTTGTGTTTGCCCGCTAATTTACTGGAGTCGCTCTTAGTGTTTGATAATGTAGAGTTGAGCCAAATGCTTGTCGGTTAGTCCTGCATTAGCCGCTTGGCAATTCTTCATCTGCATGGTAATTTGTAGCTTATTGTTGGAGGTTAATGAGCGTGAGTGCAGCTTGGAATGTGGCCGCATAATGATCCAGCCCTTTCACTCACGTTGCGAAGAGGATGAATTTTTTCTCTTTTTTTTCACTCAGCGGTATTGGAGGCGAAAAGGATAATTTTTTTCTTGTTTTATGGAACATGCAACGGAGTTTAGAGCGAAAAGGATAATTTTTTCTGTTTTCACTCAACGGAATTAGGCGAAGCAGTTATAAACGTCTCATATTTTTTCTTCCTGTGCGGGATTAGGCGCTAGGTTAATTTCAGTTTAATAGAAATCACACTAGTTCGCACGGATAAACATGCTATGGGGATCGGTGGAGATGCGGCGGTTTGGGAGTGGCGTAGCCATTTGTCAAATTCAGTGGGCGTCACACCTACATAGGCGCACGATTTGTTCCACTAACTATTTTTTATTGTGTAAGACAAACACGTATGTTTGTCTTTTTTCCTCGAGTATATCTGTGCTAGAGATGTGTGTTCCTGCGTTTGTACTATTTTTAATTGTGAGTTTTGTGGATTTTTTTAAAAAAAAAGCACTGACTGCGGTCGTTAGCCGATACCCTGTTATCCTTTGCGACAATTTGCTTTTTATATATGGGCTTTTGTACCCTTGATCTAGGTGTCCTTGCACGTATATGACGATCATTTTCGTCATAACGAGTCAGGTAAGATCGTTTACTATTATGTCTGCTTATTCTGGGCTTTCTGGGCTTTTCTGTCAACACGGATTCAAATATTCATTGGTCTTCCTTTCTTTTTCTAGAAGTTTGGATAGCATTCTTGGGCGGCGGTTGAAAAATATTTCAGCTGTGTTTCGCGGTTTGTAGACAGAATGGATAGAATAGTTATAGTCGATCTACTGCTATGGTTACTAAGCTTGCGTCATTATTAGGTTTGCGTTATCTGTCCTTTCAGGCCCTGATGATTTCGATTGAGAAGTGGAATGTACGCTTTCAGCCCTGGGCTATTCATTTCGCTTCTCTGTGTTCTGTGTGCGATACAACCTAATCCCCATCATGATGTCAGTAGAGTTCTGTATAATATGGACTAATGCGTACCGCGCTCTTGTCGGTTCAGCTAGATATCTGGGGTGCGTAAAATAGTGTAGAGTTTCACTATTTTTAATACCTGTTTTACAGGTGGCTAAAGTAGGACTTGTATCTCTCAAGTGAAAAGAGTTCGGCAAATTGTTGTAAAATTTGTCAACTACAAGCTGAGATTTCTATTCTCTTGTATTTCAAATATGGTCGCTACGCGAATTATATTCACTAAGGTACGTGATGAGGATATGGTGTAGTTTGTGTAATTCTGGTTTATTTGGATGTCTATCATGGTTTAATTTACACGTCTCACAGGACGAGACTTATTTCTGGATAATTGTAGACAAAACTAGTACCCACAAAGGAAATAACTAACCATAATAAAAAGTACTTGATCTCAATTTATTCATAAGTTGATTTCGCTGTGGGCGTGTTAATAGTTACAATTTTGATGTCTCTTCTATGAAATATTTTTCACGCGCTGATATATGGGACATTTCGTTGGCATGCATAGTAATGTTCGTTTTGCAGTGTGATATCATATGTGTTATGTAATTTGAATTCATTTATGTGTTGTGTGCATGTGAGTTGTAAAAGTATGATAGAAAGATTAATTGCAAGTGATTGAGGAAGTTGACATATATATCATTGAGAGTGATTTGAATCATATTACATTGTATTAGTTTGATTGCTCAATAAGAATCGAATAAGATATACTCATTTATATATTGTGCAGTATGTTGGTTGTATTTCATATTTTACATTTGGGGATTAATAAGTGTATTGCTGACAACGATTCCACCTCCTAGGTGTGTAATCATTATGAGTATTCAGCAACACGTTTTTCTTTTAATAGGCGTGCTAGCTTGTGCTGGCTGCAGTCTTCGTTAACTCACGCTGTGACGTATGTTTTGGACTACTGCGATGATCGTCTAGCTTGTCATCATGCTTTGTGCTGTTATTACTTGTCCTTTGGATCGCTCCTTTTATGCGCATTGACTACGAGGTAGTACTAGCGTCGCATATTATTACTAAATCGGCCACACTTCATGCTTCGACTGTTTCTCCTTCGCATTTGGTTAGCGACACAATATATGTTTGCATAATATTGCGGCAGGTCGCGTCTTTTCTCAAAGGCTGGTCTTTTGTGTTTTCGCTTTATTTCTGATATTGTTTTTCTTCATACAAACGTTTCTCTTCGTGCATTAGTCGCGTTTGGTTGAATTAGGAAACCAAATAAAAAGTGTTTTGGTGTTTTATGGGTGTTCTTATGCCGGTGGTGAAATGGGGACGTCTTGAGTGGTTAGCTGTTAATTATGTTTTTCGGCCTCATCAATGTGTCTTCTTAAAGGTTGAAAAAAAAGGACGTGGAGGGCTTCCTTCTTTTAAGACTCTCTGCATAAAGCCGTTTCAGCACATTGGGGAGGAGGGAGACGCAATCTTTCCAGCACTCCTCGTCAGCGGACGTGATGTGGCAGACAATAGGAGAAATCCATTCGATGGGACGCTACGTTTTGGCAGCTTCTTTCTTCGTCAATCTGGGAAAGTCCGCATATAATCGTTCTTGCATCTTTTAACATTTTCTGGCGCACGCAATTAAAGTTTGTCCGCTATTGTCGCTACGTAATCGCATTGGTATAGCCCTCGGCGGGTTGACTAAAATTTCTTAGGTGCAAATTAAAAAAGCCACCAACCCACCCCCTTCCCACATCAAGCAAAATCTTTTGATAGTTTCTGGCCTACCCTGCCAGATGAAGCGGCTCTGACTGCTAACACGTGAAAGTGCGACCAACGTTTTTTCACGACGACGTACAATTGTTATTTGAATATGGACGCACAATATCGACACATACGTAGCTAAACGGAGCGGATCGAAAGGCGTCCAACGATCATGCTGGCAGCTGACCTCATCATTGGCACGTGTTTTGGCTTGGCGACATTGGCTTGGCATATATAAGGCTTGCGTATCGCTTGACGGAACTCAATACTGAACGAATATGTGGTACCCATGAACTTTTGGGCGAACTTCATTTATTCGTAGACTTTCATTTTGATGGTAGAAATTTTCTCATGGGGCCAAATAATGTTGACGTCTAACGTGTAAAATAGTGATGTTGTGCTGAAGAAATGATGCAGGGGCGCACGTGCTGAAGTCAGGTAAGGACAGTCATGCTGCGTCAGTTTACTACCTGATTAACCTTTAGAACACAGCGCATCATTCATGCGTCGGAAATACAGGCGTAATGCGATAATAGCTGCTGACTAGGACTTAGATACGTTTGTTTTGAGGGGCGGTAGTTCGCGTAATCTCGCTGGCGATAACATATTCCTCCTGTAGCGACGGCGACACAGTGTTTTTTCTGCTTGCTGCTAATTTCTGAGGCTTTGAAGTTCTCAGATACGTCGCAGGCGTGGCGTGTGCTGGCTCGTTGTGAAATGAAGCGTTGTATACGCCAGCTCTCTAATGAGCTCTAGAGAGACAGGGGCTTCAAATTAAGAAGAAATTTTGAAAAAAAAAAAAAAAAAGAATTATTATATAACTCATCCTTTGGCGATGTCAGGACTTTAGGGCCAGTCCTCTTGCTCGCTGCTGGCGGTCACAATGCATTTGGTACGCAATCTGGCCTAGTTGTCTTGTGGTCACATTCTTCATTACACTTACCATTGTAGAATACGCTGGACCCTGTTTAGGTCATTCTGTGATTTGGATTAAAAAACTGTGTAGCTAGTGTACGCTCTGAGTAGGCATCATCTGCTTACATTAAGGCGCTTGTTGACAACCGCAGCCTCCATTGAGACGACATAGTAGGTGGAGCGACAAATCTCTGCGATTCTGCATGCGACGAACTGTTTACACTGCTCTAGTGGTGGACTTAATCCAGGAGTTAAAACAGTTTTGGGGTTAATCAGCTCCATGAAACAGCACAGATCTAATGTTTACGTCATGGGCTATTCATATTGCTGATTTGATGGTCTAAACGGGCCTCGCAAGAACTGCTCGGCTGTATATTGCGGCAAACTGAGGGACTGTCATACTTCTTTAGGCAGTGAGCGCATGCTGCTTAGAGGCTGGCGACGGAGTACGAACATGCCAGCATTGCGACCTGGTTATTCGCGCAATATGCTACAGGTCTGCGCTAGGAGGCGCTGAAACTTCGTCGTCGTACAAAACGTACATGGGCAGTTGAATCTGACATTGCTGCATTTAATCTCTTTCAGATAGCTTGATGCGTGGGACAGAGAAACTCGAAGCCTTTTGGATAAACTTCCGCCCATGACGTCCATTTCAATGTTAAAGTTGTTTGTGTGAAAAGCAAAGTAATCACAAAAAAAATACAGTGGCTGCTGCCGCGTTTTCGATTTGATATCTCCAGATGAGACTGTTGCAAAATTTGTATGTATATTGTTATATTTGCGAGTAAATCACCCAACGGATGCGTAAATGGCCGATGAACATACCGAGAAGTTTGCTCCTTTTCGTTCAGGCGGTCGTTTGCATTTAGTAGCATCACGTAGAAATTTGTGAAATTTACGTGGTAATTCGAATGTTTGTGGGCGGGTGTCGCTTAAGGGTATTCAAAAACATGCCGCAATAACTTTATCGATGAGCTGATTTATGTTCCGATATCAAGCATATGTTCTGGATGTGTCGCGCCTCTCGCCAGTTTGATTTGTAAAGTTATTTGTCATTTGACACGAAGCTT
>JARSSU010004504.1:0-18789 GCA_029619165.1 Eurosta solidaginis | reverse complement strand
CTAACTTTGGAGGCCCGACCCACCGATGCCAGTGGCACACCCCTGTAACCCCCTGGGGGTTCACCATACAAAAATTTCAAAAAATCGCCGGTTTTGCACTTTACATGAAAAAATCAGCTAAATGGCTATGTGGTAATAAGGCCAATTGACATTATGGCCGTTGACCTTATGTCACCACACCATCACATTAATGCATTGTCATCGAGCCTTGATAGGTGTGCAAAGTTTTCAAATTAATCAGACTTCTAGAAACCGGTGCGAATTAAGCTCAAAGATTCCGTTACATACAGGCCAAGCTAATAAAAGCGTGCTAAAAATAAATTTAACTTAGTAATAGAAAAGAAATTAAAAAAAAATTGGAAATTAGCGTTTTTATACCCCTTTTAAAAACCAAGGAATCACTGTGATGCATTTGCATGTCGTAAACATAGTTGTGTGGGTTTTTTATTCAACCGTTTTAAAAAATGAAGGTATCACTGTGACACAATTGCAGATCGTAAAATTGCTTGTGTTTTTTTTAAACCACCACAAGACACAGCAGGTAGAATTGAAATTACCATTTCATTCTTATTACCTCGTCTCGTAGACCATATATAAGGCAACAGTTTTTGTATTTGTGCATTAAGTCGTTGTGAAGAACTCAAAGTGTGAAGTGCTAATTTCAGATAAAAAAATATTTCAAAAAAAATAATAAGTGAAGTGACCATTCCAAATCAAAAAGTTTACAATGAATCCACCATCCTCTACACCGCAAGATGAAGCAACTACATCTACAACTATCGAAAACCCAATGAGTCATATACCCAAGCATGATGTTACTGTTTTTGGTGTGTCTACTGATTTAACTGATCTTAATTTACCAACCCATCCGGATATCTTGAGATATTATTTTACTTAAGCGATCGTGCTAAAACAGAACAAAAAGTTTTCCTATAAATCATTCACTATTCAAGTACAAGATAAGTTGATTGGAATTTGGGAAAAACTTGGTATGGAAATAATGCTGAAAAAATTGTATTTAATAAATTGAATAAATTGCTTGACAAGTATCAAGAGCAAGTCAAGAGAAGAAACAACACCCAACAATTTACAGAGTATGTAAATCTCTGGAAACAATTTTTTACTTGTGAAACTCTTCCGGTAAGTTATTGCTATCACTCATTTTTTATAATTGTCAACCATTTTTAATTATTTTATTATTATATATTTTCAGTTGTCCAGCTTTTGCCAGAATTAGGCGAAAGTACTTCGGTCGCGACTCACTTGGATCTCCCGAGGATATATCCAAAGTTGAGATCGGTATCATTCGGAGCTTTATCGTTGCTACCCAACGATTCTCTAAGTAGCTGGATCTAGGTCACCGTTATTTTTGGTGTATGTGGTATCACAACGGACCTTCGTGTTGTCCAAGTGAGCTATCCTTATCAGGGCAGCTACCACCTAACCTATATATTTTCAGGTGGCGGACGGCTTCCAGAAAATTGAGTTGCAAAATATGCCCCCTGCTCCAGAAAAAATTGAATTTTCCACAGATTCGAACTACTTATACGACATGGCCCATGCAATTTCTAGCGGCGTGGTTCCGGTGGATCTGGCTAACATCAAACCAGGGAAAATTGTACATTCTCGGTGGCTCACCAAGGCCGCTAGATTATTGCGATTATATGTGACAACGGAAAATCCAGATGCAAATTTAAGAATTCTGGTTGAATTTATAATTCAATGTTATGTGCCAATGTACTACAATATCAAGTATTACAGCTCTGTCGTGTACGGCAGTGCATTATTTTTAAGTTCATTGGTTGGTCACGATTTCTAAAACCTCGTTTACGCAAAATTGTCAATCAAGTAATTAAAGATAATTCATATTATGAGCAACCGGAAAATATCTTGTTATCAATGTTGTTTGATGATAGCAAAGAAAAGCGCGACTGTGCCATCAAGAAAATTCTACGCTATCGAACCGATGTTGACGAGCCAATGGAACTTAGAGTTTATAAAAAACCAGATATAAACTTTAATTGCACAAGTTATACGAAAATGATCAATTTGAATGATATAAATATCGTATTTGAACCACCATTCACGCGAAGCATTCCGTACGATACATTGAAATAATATTTAAATCAAGATGATCCACCGTTTAATGATCCAAAAATTCCATCACACATACAAGGAACGGAACGACATGTTCAATTGCTAGCTAGCGTTTCCAAACGGGTTATACCGGAAAATGTAGAGGCTGTTATGGCGACGACATTAGAGAGCCGTGCGAAATTGCCCAGACTTGAAAGTAAAAAAGACTTCAAACAATATTTTTTTTGTTTCTTTTCTATAACTCACTTAAATTAATTTTTTCATTTACATATATTCTGACTAAATAAATTTCTTAAGAGAAAAAATAGATATTATTATAAATAAATAATAAATATTATTATAAATAGATAAATAAAAATAAAGAAAAAACATGTAAAGTGCAAAACCGGCGATTTTTTTTAAATGTTTGTATGGTGAACCCCCAGGGGGGTTCCAGGGGGTTCCACTGGCATCGGTGGGTCGGGCCTCCAAAGTTAGTGGGGGTCGGTCATACATTTGGACTCGATTGGATCACTCTAAATGGGTCAAAGTGGGATTTTTAAAATTTGCCCCTACCCAAAAGTTCGACCCAAATTGGGGGACATCAGAATTCGTTTTAGAGGTATGGTTCCTTCGGCAAAGTTTCTTAGCAATGAGAGATTTTTAAAATCGACCCGCCCCAATATATATATATATATATATATATATATATATATATATATATATATATATATATATATATATATATAATTTATATGCTGTCATGTTTACGACAAAGTTCTGCTAAAGGTAAAAAGCTTTTTCTTATACACCACTAAGCTTTATCTTATGCGCCACCTAGCGGAAGATCTGCCAGAACACGCCACCTAGCGGTGAGATCGGGCAGAGGTGAGATCAACCAGAGGTGAGATCAGCCAGAACACAAACCGGAAGAACGGATGCGACACCTAGCATATATGTGTGTATGTGTATATATACGTTTCCTTGCATAATTTTTCCCATACAAAATTGGGCTAGAACTGCTATTTCCATACTACTGTAGTCTCACAGCATGAACAAAGAACAACAGCAAAGAAGATAAGTAGGAGTATTTAGGGAGAATTAAATTATGATGAATTTTAGCTTCACGTAAAGATAGCAAGGAGTTTTGAATTCAATAAGCTTATACAGGAATATACAGTTTCTAGGTGCAAGATAATCTAAGATACTGCGTCCAAGAAGTTTATTCTTCCACAAGGAGATGTGGTCATATTGCTTTAAGCCGTAGACGTAGCGGATCTTGTCAGCAACCATGATACAGTTTTTACCAATAAAAAGCTGGGGAATATGTTCAACATGGACAGCACTATTACTGATGGGTAACACATACGACTTGGACGCGTTTAGACGGAGACACTTTTTCCGGGCCCATTCAGAAATGTCTAGCAGATCACAATTTATTTTAAAGCACAAATCCTCATCAAGACCAATCCGACTGGCATGCACGCTGACATACTGGCACACAGAGAACACATCATTAAAAAAGACTAAACAAGAGCGGACCAGGTATAGACCCCTGTGGAACTCCGGATTGGACATCCCTTGACGACGAAGACCCATTATTTTCATCATAGATGTAGCACAGCTATGCTTAGGTTTAAACCCTGACTGTAAAGGAGACAAAAGATTATATTTTTGTATAAACGATGATATTTGAGAGGCCAATAAAGACTCACACACTTTAGAAAAGGTCGGCAAAATACTTATCGGCTTGTAATCAGAAGGGTTAGTGAGAGCATTCTTCCTCGCAACAGGGACTATGATAGCCATTTTGCATGCAGAAGGAAAAAATGAGACAGTGAAAATATGATTAATTACATGCGTTAGCGTTCCCAGGATGAAAGGCAATACCAGCTTAACAAATTTTAAGGAAATTCCGTCCTCTCCAACTGCATTGGCCTTAATTGCCATGACTGAAGTAACAGCTTCTGTATCAGTTAGCCAACGAAATTGAACTCCTCACTCAGTTCATGCTGCACTGTGAAATATTGGGCCAGAGGACTATCACTGTTTTTATTTGCGCTATTAAAATATTCATTTAGTACATTAGTGTCAATACAACATTCTGACTTTAGTCTTCCATGTACATTCAAGTTTCTAAGATTGCGCCATAAATCTTTTGATGAAAGTGAACTTAAAATTACATAATTTACGCTTGGCCTCTCTGGTTATGGTAGTAGCTCTATTTCCGGCGGCCTTGTACTGTGCCCAAGCAACGTCAGCTTCGGTTCTCCTCCATTTTGAGTTTAACACTATGATTGTACCAGGGACAAGACATATTCTTAACATGAGCACTACGAACAGGAACATGACTACAAAAACTGTTGCCGAATATCAAATATATAACACGTTACCCGTCCAGATGAGAAATGCAAGTTTATTGAAAACATTAAAAAGTACAGGTATACTTTGCTATGTATAAGCATGAATAAAACGGTATGCAATATTTATGTGTGCTTACATATGTATGTATGCTTACATATGTATGTATAAATCTGTAATAGAAAATAACTGAATAAGCTGATCAATAAACCCTGTAGGCACGTATGTATTAAGCAAAGCAACAGTCCCTGTAGGGTGCATAATTTTGCTTGCCTAACACTTCCACTTTTATTGACCAGTTTATTATTGCTCTAAAGATGAAGAAACGTTTAGGAGCGACTTCAAATTATGGAAATTTACATTCTTCAGTGGCTTCGTGAAAATATCCGCTAGCTGTATATTCGTTGGCACGTATTTAATAGTGAACCCTTTGTTCTCGTATACCTCTCTGATGAAATCAAACTTGACCTCAATATGTTTGGTCCTCTTGTGGAATTGTGGATTCTTCACCAGTTTGATAGCGCTTCGGTTGTCCAGACAAAGTTCTGGTACCATCACATTTCCTGACATTTCTTCCAATAATCGTCGAATCGAAATTAGCTCTTTTACTGATTCATACGCGGCCATGTACTCTGATTGGGTCGTGGAGAGTGCAACTGTTTGCTGAATTTTTGACGACCATGAAATAGGTCCACCGCAAAACATGACCACATAACCTCCAGTTGATCTCCTTGTCCCCAAATCCCCAGCAAAGTCTGAATCGCTCAAACAAGTGGGAGGCAGATTTTTACCTTTTTCAAACAAAATACCTTCATTGAGAGTCCCTCGCAAATATCTAAAGATTCGCTTTAATAAAACGATGTGTTCACTAGTGTAACTGTCTAGAAACCGACTTGAATACGACACTGCATAGGCCAGATCAGGCCGTGTCACTGTGGACAAATACATCAGAGACCCAACAGCCTCTCGATATGGATACTGCACTTGTTGATTGCTCTTTATATTTAAATTTACACCTTCTGCAGGAGTTGCGATGGGATTGGCGTCGATCATTCCAAATCTTTCCAATACTTTTGTTGCGCACGCCTTCTGTCCAATAAAAATCTTTCCATATGTTCTGAAAACTTCCATACCCAAATAAAAGATTGATTCAAAAACTTTAATGTCGAATTCTTTCATAAGATGATTTATAAATTCCCCAAGTGCTTCTGCTGAATGCGCTGCTACGATGCCGTCGTCAATATAAATTGCAAGAATTAATTTCGCGCCTTTGAAAATACAAGTAAAAACGCATAGGTCTCTGCACTGGCTTTAAGGTTGAAATTTTCCAGCATCCTCGTAAATTTTTATTCCAGCACCTCGGTGCTTGCTTTAAGCCATATAGGCTCTTATTCAGCTTACAGACCTTTTCAGTTCCATCTTCGTAACCAGTAGGTTGGTACATGTAAACCTCCTCATCGAGAGTACCATAGAGGAACGCAGTCTTCACATCAAATTGCTTCACAATCATGTCAAGCTCAGCTGACAATGCGAAAATCATTCTTATAGACGTAAATTTTGCAACAGATATAAAGGTCTCAAAATAATCTGTGCCCAACTTCTGCGTAAAGCCGCGTGCTACTAGACGAGCTTTAAAACGTTCGATGTCACCATTTTTATCACGCTTTACTTTGTAGACCCATTTATTAGAAACTGCTTCTCTATCTTTTGGTAAACTCACCAATGACCAGGTTTGATTCGTTATCAACGATTTAAACTCGTATTCCATGGCACGCTTCCACTGCGCACAATAGTTACTAGACATAGCTTTCTCGTAGCTTTCCGGCTCATCGTTCTCAGCAACATATGCATAACTAAGAGCTGCTTTGCTTTCAGCGGATTTAGTACGTAAGCGTGTCCAAATCGTACGTACCTCGGATTCATCATTTTCAACTTCATTATCGGAATCCTTACTAAAAACGTCATCATTACTATCAGTTGCGGTTTCTGGATGTTCAACCTTTGCATCTGGCTCTTTCACTGCAGATTCTGGTTCTTCAGGCTCCTCATGCTGCATCTTTACATACTCTCATTGAGACATCTCTAGAAACTTCAATTTTTCTCCCATTAGGTATCCAAATTCTATAGCCTTTGCAGTTACTCTCGTATCCCACAAATATCCCCTTTTTGGATTTCGCATTAAGCTTTCTTCGTTTTTCCTGCCGTATATGCACAAATTTCTCTGACCCAAAAACTCGAAACACAGATACGTCAGGATTTTTTGAACAACAATTCAAATGGCGACTTTCCGTCCAGTTGGCATTTACCCGTTCGGTTAAGAGTATAGACCACATTATTTACGGCTTCAGCCCAGAATTTCAAACTTAACTCTTTGGCATGAATCATGGATTGTGCCGCTTCGATGACTGTTCTTACGTCCCTTTCGGCGCGACCATTATGTTCTGGTGTATATGGAGTTTATTTTTGATGTTTCTGCTTCGACCATGTCCAAAAAACGTTCAATAATGCCGCATCGGCTTTCGACCTTATGCAGTACATTAATCGATAATTCGAATAATCGTCACGCAATAGCAACATATAGCGTGCACCCCCATATGAAATCTCTTGCTTGGGGCCACATAGATCAGTTTGGACAAGCTCACCTGGAAATTGGGCTCGGCTTTTGCTTTCACAAAATGGCGTACGATGATGCTTACCAAAAACACATCCCTCACAGAAAAGCTTGTTGCTATTAAATGAAATATTTTGCTGAACTAGTACGTTCTTCACATGATCTTTAGCTTGATGGCACATGCGTTCATGTCAAAGTTGCAGTGAATCAGGCTTTGCACTAAAATTAGCCTCAGCTTATACGTGTTTGACTTTCAGCAACAGCTTAAACAACTGCGAGTCTTCGCGAGCACCTTGTAGCCACACTCTGCCATGCCGTTTGAAACAACAGGTGCTACCTTCAGCCATTAATGAGTATCCTTTATCTAGACATGCATTGGAGGAAAATAAATTCATTTTAATACCAGGAACATATAGAACATCAGCTAAATACTTAACGTTCCAGACGCTGCTATCAGACGCTTCTACGTAAATTTTGCCCTTACCAAATGCCTGCACTATCGAACCATCTGCAATGCGACATCTCTTGCAGTTTCGAACTTGAGGTAATCATGGAACCATTCTTTATGATAGGACATGTCGTCGCTAGCACCAGAATCCATGTACGAACTGCTCTCACGTGATAAATTTGATTGCACAAACATTACCTCGCTTACGAAGGCATTACCATGCGCTGGTTTTTCACCTTTTTTCTTATTTGGGCAGTCTCTTCTCCAATGGCCAGGCTTCTTGCAAAGGAAACATTTTCCTCTCGTCTTAGGGTCGACTTTGTCGCTTTTTCCTTTCACCTGATTAGCTATGAATGCTCCTAGTTTTTTTGGTTGTACACCCATCCTAGATTCTTCCATACACAAACGTGCCGTCAGCATTTTCAATGTTTGATCCTTTTTTTCAGTTGCTTCCCATGCCGCAAAAAAATGATTGTACTGCTCCGGCAACGTCATTAGAATTTTTGTTACTAGCATATTCTCGGTAATTTTTTCACCAAGATCTTCTAACTGCCTTGCAATTCTTTGCAACTTTGCTATATGCATCGCAATACTGTCATCGGCGTCTTTAACGTATTGAAAAAATTGTTGCTGCAACAAGTGAATGGATCTCTCCGACTTTTCTTCGTAAACGCTCTCCAGCATAGCAAACATAGCAACAGAAATCTCACAATTAATTATATGCATTAATGGCCCTTCACCCATGGAAATCACCAAAATTTTCTGTGCCTTTGCGTCATCCTTGACCCATTTCTTTCTGGCTTCACCATCAGCTTCAGGTTGAAGTTCAGCTCCACTTACAAGTTCCCATAGGCCGCTAGCTCTAAGCACCACTTTTATCTGGAACTTCCATAAGGTCCAGCCGCTTTCATCTTCCAGTTTAGTGGCTTTAATTTCTTTTATCATAATCGCCAAAATATAGATAATATATAGTCCCGGTAAAATTCAGTTATATTTTCTTCACGAGCACTGGGCCCATAACCTGTTGCCGAATATCAAAAATATAACACGTTACCCGTCCAGATGAGAAATGCAAGTTTATTGAAAACATTAAAAAGTACAGGTATACTTTGCTATGTGTAAGCATGAATAAAACGTTATGCAATATATATGTATGCTTACATATGTATGTACAAATCTGTAATGCAAAATAACTGAATAAGCTGATCAATAAACCCTGTAGGCACGCATGTATTAAGCAAAGCAACAGTCCATAATTTTGCTTGCCTAACAAAAACATTATTTAACGTCTTATTTAAAAAATCTAGTTTTTCGTCTAGTGACGGTAGAAACCAGCAATCACCCCAGTTAATATTAGACAGGTCATTGAAAAGTACACCAACGATAACATTTTTCAAATCACGATACAAAAAGTTATCATTCTCAGGAGAATAGTTCAACGCAACATCAAATGCACAAAAAAGAAGATCATGGTCAGAGATAAAACACATTTGGTCTAATTTAAGGACATGGTCAATTAGAGGTGATTACAAGGTCCAACAGCGAGGAATTACAATTATTGGAGTACCTTGGTATAGTAAAGCTTACTACTTCAAGACCAATATTGAGATATCTTCACCAAACTTTGGTACACGAGCTTATCTGGACCCAAAATAGATTGGTATTGGAAATTACCGTAATCGCATGATAACCACGCCCACTTTTTATATATATAACATTTTGGAAAACACAGAAAACCTGATTATTTAGTAAATAATACACCTAGAACGTTGAAATTTTACGTGTGGACTGATAGTGAGACTCTTAATAAAAATGGGCGTGGCCCCGCCCCTTTTATGACTAAGAAATTATTTATGTTTCGGGAGCAATAACTGGAAGAAAAATTAACGGATCGTAATAAAATTGGGTGCACAAATATTCCCTGTAGCAGGAAATATTTCTACAAAAAATGGACGAGATCGGTTAAATACCACGCCCACTTTTATATAAAAGATTTTTTAAAGGGTCGTAGAGATATTGTTGGACGGCCATAATCGTTTAGACGGTTAAGCGCCAATTTAGTAAGTAAGTAATTGTTTATGTTTCGGGAGCCATAACAAGTTTAAAAGGGTCGTATGCTAGAATAAAAAGCTATAACTTAGCAAAAAATAGTTTTGTGTCAATGATATTTCACGTTAACAAGTTTTATTGTAAGAAGAAATGGGGAGACATTTTTTTTTAAACGGGCGGTGCCACGTGTTATGTAGAAAAGTAATTTATCTGAAATGAATTGTACAATTAAAGTTCACGCTATATACTCAGCGGTTACACCCGAACTTAGACACCTTTACTTGTTTATATTGAAGTTATGTTAGCTTATGACCATCCTTGGAAGATTTATAGTGGGCGATTCAAATTTGGATGTAATCGACCGATACGTTTAGGGCGCAACCCAATTTATACCTACATACAAACACACATAATTTGAACTTTATATATGTAGAGATAGAAGATGTAGATAAAATGAAGTTAACAAAAAAATTTAACGGCGGCAGATGACGAAAACGTCCAAAAGGAATAACAGCCAAACTGGACTCTGTAGTCAAACTTTAGCTGTTAAAATAGCCTAGGTTTGTACGGCAGCCATAGTTCTGCTTAATTCCGTTTGTAGGAAAGGTGCCACGCTCCCTTTTCCCAATTCCACATTTTGCTGGAGGTGTCAAAACTTAACATCATATAGCTCCTTACCAATTTCCTACCATTACTACATCCAGGGATATGTAGTATAATATATTCCATTTGTATGGGAGGTGCAACGCCCCCTTCTCCCTTGCCCCAGATTTTTTGTTGGTGTTAGGGATTGACCTCGTGTAACTCCATACTGAATTTCAATGTTCTAGCATGATTACCTTCAGAGTTATAGAGTACCCAAGATTCCGTCAGTAAGGGGGTAACACGCCCCTTTTATGTATCGAAATTATGTTTAACTTATGACCATCCCTAGAAGGTTTCTAGTGGGTTGTGCAAATTTGGGTGTGATCGGTTGATACGTTTAGGACGCAACCCGATCTATACCTACATACATACGTAATTTGAATTGTATATATTGTTACGAATATTAGCAACACTAAGGGGTACTGTCATCTCTAAGTGTCGCTCACAAATACACGCGCATATGAGAAGCTATACATGTGCATCTGTAGTTATAATCATATGGCAGTAACTAAGTAAATTCTGGAAGCGCCTAGAAGATGCAGCGAGGAAATCGCAGAGTATAAAGGGACCAACAGTAGAGGCGCGAGAGTCAGTTTTGATTAAGCACGCTATCTGTCGAGCAATAGTAGAGTTATTTATTGAGAAGTACTTTAATAAAGACCATTTTGCATTATCGAATATTGGAGTTGTTTATTCAACAGTTTAGTGAATCGAACCTTAGTAGAAGATTTGAAATAAGCGGAATTGCAGTAAATTCTTTACAATTCGCGCACAAATACACGCGGATATGGAAAGCTATACACGTGTATCTGTAGTTATAATCATATGGCAGTAACTAAGTAAATTCTGGAAGCGCCTTTAAGATACAACGAGGAAATCACAGAGTATAAAAGCACCAACAGTAGAGGCGCGAGAGTCAGTTTTGATTAAGCACGCTATCTGTCGAGCAATAGTAGGGTTATTTATTGAGAAGTACTTTAATAAAGACCATTTTGCATTATCGAATATTGAAGTTGTTTATTCAACAGTTTAGTGATTCGAACCTTAGTAGAAGATTTGAAATAAGCGGAACTGCAGTAAATTCGTTACAATATATATGTTTAAGCTGCCCCCAACAATGTTTAGACGCGCGGCCAACACGCATTCAATACCATCGTCCCCGACACGATCGCAGTCTACTCAGTCCTGCGCTATCAACTGGCAACCGCGGACGCTCTCCTTTTTTATATATATTTGTATTCAATACTTTGAACTGTAAAAAGAGGATTGTGAAAAAATTTTAAATTAATGTATAATTATTAAGAAATAGAGAAAGTGAAAATTATAACGTTTTCGGAAAAAACAAGGTCAAAAATCTGTTTATTTTCTATAAGAGTGTAGCGAAGAGAGACCAAAGTTATTCATGGTCCTTCGCAGCCATTCTTGGCCCACCCTAATTGAAACAATCAAAAATTATTATTAAACTTTAAAAATTTCGTACTTTAAAAAAAATTTTAAAATAAAATAAATAAAAATATAAAAGGAAAGCGCTAAGTGTGTGGAGGAAAAAGAAAAAAAAAGACCTCATAAAGTGTATTGCAAAAAATATAAGAAATAAGAAATATACAAGCGAATGGTTGGAAGGTTTTCAAAGTGATAATATAAATACAAAAATACAAAAAAATATCTATAAACAAAACCTCATCCAGTTTCAAGTGCTCTGTTGGAAACACAAACAAAAATACAAAGATACACATTACATTCACGAAAAAATTGTTCCATTCTTTTCTTGAAAAACTTTTTGAGAATATATAAAACAATCAATATTTAAAATCAGCTTTACAAGCAGCCAATCAGCAGCATCATCAACAACAAGAGGACCGGGCAACAATAAGAAGCAGTACATACAGGAATCGGTGATTAGGCAGTTTTTTATTTTCCATAAAAAAGTTAAAAAATAATAAAACTTTTTCCCACAAAAGTTATATTATTTTTATAAACTGCAAAACATATAAATATATATATAATGGATGGGTCGATTTGTATGGACGAAAGTTAACCGATATCGCGCCATCGATTTTTCGATAGCATTTGGGCTCAGGAAAAAAGTTCTACTACGCATTCCCAGAAAAAATAATTTTGGAGCATGCAAAATTTAATTTTTTCTTTTTTTCGACTTTCATTTTTAAGGTTTTTTTCATGACCTACTAAAAAAATGTTCTTATGTATCCCCTGTCCGACCTAAAAAAATTTTTTTTTGTTTTTCAAAAAGCTGTTATCGCAACGTTTTTAACGGACATTTTTTGGTCGGACAGGGAATACATGAAAATTATAAAATCAAATGAAAATTTGTTTAGTAGGTCATGAAAAAAACCTTAAAAATCAAAGTCAAAAAAATTAAATGTCGCAGGCTCGAAAATTATTTTTTTGGGTATGCATAGTGGGACTTTTTTCTTGAGCCCAAATCCTATCGAAAAATCGATGGCGCGATATCGGTTAATAAATCCACCCAATCTAATATATATGTATATCCACATATATATATGAATATTGCGGAAATTTTTTTACCGTTGGTTTTACTGCAACTTTTTTGCAACCAAAAATTGGTAGAAAATATTCCGCTATACCAAAAGGCAAAATCCGCCAATTATATATATTGTATATATATGTAAATATTTCAAGTGGTATTTAACCAACAAAAATTGCAGTTTACTTGCCTAACAAACCCAATGTGCAAGGACAACATCAGCAAAAATTATTCTACAGCTGAATTTACCCCGTTGTTCGCACAGATCGTTGAACTTTGCGATACAGTTCAACTTACTTCCAAGTCATTTTTTCTTGCTTCGCAGTTTATAAAAAATTACTGGTATCGCCCGTGGTCGAAATTCAATAATGCGTTAATAGTTAAGCAGTGAGTGGAGATATAGCAAACTGGTCAGCATTCGTTGCGTGCGGACGTGTTTTTGATCGCTCCGTGTATCTAACTATTTTGCAATGCTTAAGTGTATAAACTGTCATATAGAACTCGTGAGAGAAGATTTTATCTCATGTGGTATCTGTGGTCATAAAGTACATTTAAAATGTGTTAAATTAAATAATTCTGCAGCAAATCTTTTAAAATCAAACACGAATCTAATGTTTAAATGTGACAATTGAGTGAATAGCACAACAACAATATGCCTCTCAGTATGCTCATCATTGGCAGAAATCCAACAAATTAGTGCCAATAACAATCACATTTCTATGGCAAAAAGAATGAGTGACAACAACAGTAATGCAGTGAAAACGCGTTCTCGCGGTAAGTTCGTTGACTCGCCAAACTGCATTTCGCCTAATATACGAAACTCTAACAAGTGTACGAAAACTACACAACCAACACAAGGTGCTGCTGCTGGCGTCGCTACTTCCAGTAAACCAAAAAAGCTGAGTTATCATCGTGTTTATTTTCTTCTGTTTCGCACACCGAAACAACAGCTAAACGTTCCGTCACTGATGCTGAGCTTTCGCCTGCTAAGTCGGCTAAACGTTTGCCTTCTTATGCTTCGGTTTGTAATCAAGCAAATAATATCATCGATTCAAATGATAATTGTGATCGCTCTCTTGTACAAAATTCTGCTCTCACTGGCAACAACAATTTTACGCCGCCTTCGAAAATTGATGAACCAACTGATGCAAGTGTTGTTATTGTAAACGATAATAACAATCCTAGTGATATTGAAAATATCAAAACTGCTGATACTAGCACCGAGAACACTGCCAACGAAAATGAGGGGCAACCTGCTCGTCAGAAGGTAGCTGCTGCAAAAAATAAATCATAAGATAAACATGTTCGCATTGTTGGCTCAAATGCAAACTCTGAACTTTGTGTTGCCGCCAAAACTTAGTGGCTGTAAATTTCTTCTTTTTCGCCATCAGTCACTGAAAATGATATAATTGAATATGTTTTCAAACATTCTGGGATACAGAAAGTATTGCTTTCATGCTACAGTCTTATTAAGAATAGTACTGCCGTGGAATCACTAAAACGAATCACCTTTAACTAGGTGTTCCCGAATCCTGGTTCAACAGTATGCTCAAAGCTGAGCTTTGGTCTGCTGGCGTGGCTGTTTGCCCTTTTCGGTTCCGCCAAAACCCGGTTCTTCGGGAATCGTAACCATTGGATCTAACGTGGGTATTCTTAGACCTATTGAGGTAAAATCTAAATATACTTTTTATTATCAAAATGTAAGTGGAATGCGTCCGAAATCATCGCAATTATATAGTAATGTCATTTCACATGAATATGATATAATAGCTTTGACTATTGGTTGACTGAAAATTTTTCATCTAATGAGTTTTTCGATAATTATTATTATGTATATCGTAATGATCGTTGCTCTAATGCCACTGGGCTTGAAAGGGCTGATGGTGTCCTAATTGCGGTTAGATCTGATCTATGTAGCAGACAAATTAATATTGATTATTATAACGGTGACGTGGAACAAATTTGTATATGCGTTACGTTTACTAGTATTAAAAAAATAATTTTTCTATTCTCCTATATTCCACCAAGTAGTGACATTGCTATGTATCAGAAGCATATAGATAATTTAAGTCGAGTTGTCAATAATGCTAATCCGTCTGATGAAATTATATATTTAGGCGATTTCAATTTAAGTAATATATCTTGGTCTAATAATTGTAATACTTTACCTTCAAATATTAAATCAGACATCGATATGCTAGTTGTTAGCACCTTATTTTCATACGGTCTGAAACAATATACTACATAACTCTCAACCAAATAAAAATGCTAGGTTCTTAGATCGAGTTTTTGGATCTGCTGATTTAAAAATATCATGCCTTGAGTGTCCATTTCCAATTTTGGAAAATGGTTTTCACCATAGAGCTTTGGCTATAAATTTTGATTTTTATAAAAAACTCGCCGAATCTATATTGGAATATAATTATTTCAAGGCCGATCGTGTGGCGATAAACGAGTTCTTCGTAGCTACTGATTGAACCTTTCTTAACTTCTCCGGAAACCCGGAGGCCTCCTATGAAATTTTTTGGAGGAGGCTTTTACTAGCCGTTTCGATTTTCGTACCTGTAAAAAGTAAGGTCTTATTGAATATGCCACCCTGTTTTAATCTGAAACTAAATAATCTTAAAAATAGAAAAAATAAAGCTTTTAAAAACATAGGAAGAGCTGTAAAGAAAATTGATCGCCCTAGCTATATAAGACTTAAAAGCAATTCGATTGCCTTAAGAAGTGTCTTTTAAGCAATATATGTTTAACTCGAATCAAAACTAAAATCAAAGCCGTCCAGTTTCTGGTCGGTCATTAACTCCAAAAGAAAAACCAATGGCTTTCCGACGACTATGGAGTATGACGGCGAAGAGTCCAGTAATCCACAGGATGCCTGCATCTTGTTTGCTAAATCATTCCAAAAGTTTATTCAAAGTTTACCTCTTCACCTTATGCTATATTTCACTCTCCGATATTTTTCAAAATATGCGCAAACTCCATTGCAGAACACTTAGCTCATCTCTTTCAAATTGCTTGAACAGCGAAATTTTTTTGGACTCATGAAAATTATGCTCCATAGATCCCATATTTAAGTCTGGTAATCGCAATGACATTTGCAACTACAGACCGATTGTTAAACAGAGTACTCTGGCAAAAATATTCGACCACGTACTTAAACGTAAATTTTTCGATTACGTATGCAAGGCTATAGTGCAGTGTCAGCATGGATTTTTCCTAGGTAGGTCTACTTCCACAAATTTAGCTTTAGTTATTAATCAAATTGTGGGTGCTTTAGAGAACTCTGTGCAACTTGACGTCATATACACTGATTTCCGAAAGCATTCGACAAGGTTGATCATACTATTCTAGTACGCAAATTAGCCAAGTATGGAATCAATGGAAACTTGTTGAAATTCTTCACGAGTTTTCTAGCGAACAGAAAGCTCTATGTAGCAATTGGAGCCGACAGTCATCTCTACATATAAACGCCTGGTCAGGTATTCCGCGGGGTGCCATTGTGTCCCCTCTATTATCTTAATTTTCATAAATGATTTGCCACAGCAATTCAAATTCGCAAAATGTTGATGTTTGCGGACGATGTCAAACTATTCTGACGATCCGTAATAGCTCTGACTGCACTAACTTGCAATCTGATCTGAACTCTTTTGACGGTTGGTGCGCACACAATAATTTATTTTTAAATACAAACAAATGCTGCGTTGTGTCTTATTCCAAAGACAACTGCGACATATTTTATAAATAAATAATGTAAGGCGCGATAACCTCTGAAGAGATCTAAGGCCGAGCTTCTCTTCCAATTTGCGTTGTGCTTCTCTTGATTTTCCCTACAAATTGGCCGGACGGGACCTACATGTTTTATGCCGACTCCGAACGGAGAGAGAGCTTTTCATGGCAGAAATACACCCGGAGCGCTTGCCAAACACTGCTGAGGAGCGACCCCGCCTTAGAAAAAATTTCTTCTAATTTAAAAACCTTATTTCTAAAATTTTGATGTTGCTTTGCCAGGGGTGGCAACCCAGGGAATACGGTGTGGTAGGCGGAGCATGCTACCATCACACCACGGTGGCTGTTGTCAAGAGATTAAAGATTGGGTGTCATTTTTGACTCCAAACTGTTTTTCCAGTCATATTGACTTCATTGCTGCAAAGTCCTTTGCAATGCTTGGGTTCATTAGACGAAACACCAGTGATTTTAAGGACCCTAAGACGTTGAAGGCACTTCATATCTCCTTGGTCAGAAGTCGCCTTGAAATATTGTTCAATAATATGGAATCCTTTTTATGAATCCTAACTCATATAAAAAATTGAAAGAGTTCACAAATTTTTTACGACAAAATTGCTTACGGATGCTTCACGCCAGACTGCCTCCCATCGTAATACCAGCAGGCGCAAATTGCTGGTCTTCAGGCTTTGCACCACGAAGAACTCGTATCTCCCTGATGCATTGGGCCTATAATGTATTAAACGTGTGTCATAAGTGCTCGATTTTCGAATTTGTCATTCCATCGATTCTCCACTGCGTGATCTTCGGCATAATAGATTATTTATCGAAATAACTCATAAAACGAATTATGCTATGAATGAACCTATACTAGGACTATACATCTAGCAAATCGATTCAGTAATATTCTTAATTTTAATATCAGCTTATATAAGTTTAAGCTGGAATTGTTTTCTATTTTTAACTAGTCTGTAAGAAAGCATGTACTTTTAGACTGAATGAATTAAATAAATAAATAAAATAAATAAACTTACTTAAATTTTGAATTTGATCTAAGACGTTATACTTTTTGATCGTATTTTCTTAAATTTTCTACAAACTCTTCAAATGGAATTATAACGTTTTGGTATGGAGCTCCTTAAACAAAAATATAAAAAATATGTAAAATCAAATGAAATTGACATAGAATTATGGTGAAATGACTTGAATTGAATTGAAAAATAGCTTTTTCCACACTACCCGGGAGGTGCGCCGTTGCCGTGCTACCGAAGTTAGTTTTGGGTGCTCGGTTCCCCAGTAGGCCTATAGCACCCATATAAACTACATATACATATATCGCCCATTTACTTCAACAGTGTCATAAATCAAAAACCACCAACTTTTAGTTAAAAACGAAGAAATGTGCTAAAGGAATTTAGCCTATTTCACACCACTCGTTAGGTATGCAATGGCGCTTTACCGAGTTTAATTTTGTATAAATACATATGTAATATGTACGTATGACACAAAACGAATTTTCGAATATAATAGAGGATACCTTCATAAAAATAAAATAAATATATAAAAAAATATGTAACGGGAAAGAAGGAAAATTTTACTAAAAAAATTTTAAATGAAAGGAAAAAAATAAAGTACTTAAAGTGCGAAGAAATTAAGTGAAGTGAATAAACAGCTCCATATAAAAACGCAATAAGTGCACTTAGACTTTTTTCCGGGTTTAATGTTATCATTGTGGAAATATGAAGATTGTATTGTTCGGATATTTAATGATTGTATTCCTATTGAGATCTATGTACGTTGTTGCGGGGGGAATATGGCACCCGGGTCGTGGGGCTCGATCGCACGCAAATAAAAAGAAAAGAAAAGAAAAGAAGAGTTACTAACGAGTAATTACAATTTATTTATAAACAAAGGAGATTATATGTACGAAGTAGAATAATTCACACACCACTTAGCAAATTCAATGTATAAAATTATAAATGTTTAATTAAAAGTTCATCCACCGAATAAATTATAACTCAAACACAAGAATATATTGGTTAAAAGGGAATTAATTACATGCACACTTCACTATGCACTTGGCAATTCGAACTTATAAAAATAGTTATTTGCAATATTAATTCACGGAAAAAAGAATTGATTAAATGCACAAATAATAAAATTAATTACTTGCAATATTGGTTCAAATGCAAATTATTAAATAGTGAAAATTGTTGGTTTGTATTACTCACCTGGGGCTAGCTGCTGGCTCGTGAACGTTCCAAAATAGAAGAAGGAGTCAAGATAGTGAAAAAGTCCGCGGCACCTGCCGATAGCTAACTTTCGTTGAGTATTTGCCCTTCAAAGTTAGCGACTGGTGTTAGCCGT
>JARSSU010004503.1:0-29851 GCA_029619165.1 Eurosta solidaginis | reverse complement strand
AGGGAGCGGCTTAGTTCTATAGGTGGACGCATTTTCGAGGTATTGCAATAAAGGTGGACCAGGGGTGACTCTAGCTTTGTTTGTACGATATGGGTATCAAATGAAAGGTGTTAATGATTATTTAAAAGGGCGTGGGCTTAGTTCTATAGGTGGACCCCTTTTCCAGATATCGACCAAAATGTGGACCAGGGTGACCCAGAACATCATCTGTTGGATACCGCTAATTATTATATATGTAATACCTGCCAAGATTTTAAGGGTTTTTTTATTTCGCCCTGCAGAACTTTTTCATTTTCTTCTACTTAATATGGTAGGTGTCACAACCATTTTATAAAGTTTTTCTAAAGTTATGTTTCGCGTCAATAAAGCAATCCAATTACCTTACCATATTTCATCCCTTTTTCGTATTTGGTATAGAATTATGGCATTTTTTTCATTTTTCGTAATTTTCGATATCGAAAAAGTGGGCGTGGTCATAGTCGGATTTCGTTCATTTTTCATGCCAAGATAAAGTGAGTTCAGATAAGTACGTGAACTGAGTTTAGTAAGATATATCGATTTTTGCTCAAGTTATCGTGTTAACGGCCATGCGGAAGGACAGACGGACGACTGTGTATAAAAACTGGGCGTGGCATCAACCGATTTCGCCCATTTTCACAGAAAACAGTTAACGTCATAAAATCTATGACCCCTACCAAATTTCAAAAGGATTGGTTAATTTTTGTTCGACTTATGGCGTTAAAAGTATCCTAGACAAATTAAATGAAAAAGGGCGGAGCCAGCCCATTTTTAAATTTTCTTTTATTTTTGTATTTTGTTGCACCATATCATTACTGGAGTTGAATCTTGACATAATTTACTTATATACTGTAAAGATATTAAATTTTTTGTTAAATTTACTTTAAAAAATTTTTTTTTAAAAGTGGGCGTGGTCCTTCTCCGATTTTGCTAATTTTTATTAAGCGTACATATAGTAATAAGAGTAACGTTCCTGCCAAATTTCATCATGATATCTTCAACGACTGCCAAATTACAGCTTGCAAAATTTTAAATTACCTTCTTTTAAAAGTGGGCGGTGCCACGCCCATTGTCCAAGATTTTACTAATTTTCTATTTTGCGTCATAAGTTCAACTCATCTACCAAGTTTCGTCGCTTTATCGGTCTTTGTAATGAATTATCGCACTTTTTCGGTTTTCGAAATTTTCGATATCGAAAAAGTGGGCGTGGTTATAGTCCGATATCGTTCATTTTAAATAGCGATCTGAGATGAGTGCTCAGGAACCTACATACCAAATTTCATCAAGATACCTCAAAATTTACTCAAGTTATCGTGTTAACGGACGGACGGACGGACGGACATGGCTCAATCAAATTTTTTTTCGATCCTGATTATTTTGATATATGGAAGTCTATATCTATCTCGATTCCTTTATATATGTACAACCAACCGTTATCCAATCAAACTTAATATACTCTGTGAGCTCTGCTCAACTGAGTATAAAAAGTTGCGCCAGAGTGGCACGTATCTTCCCTAGGAAGTCTGATTTTTCCACTTCGAGTATTGTTAATTCACTCTGATAACGGGGGTACCTCAGACACTTAATGGTCACTAAGACTTTAACGAGTCCTTCTGGATGAAGCTGACGGCCTTTTTATCTTCATCTGGCTTAAACGG
Organism: Eurosta solidaginis; assembly: GCA_029619165.1. NCBI lineage: Eukaryota > Metazoa > Arthropoda > Insecta > Diptera > Tephritidae > Eurosta > Eurosta solidaginis. The sequence continues at coordinate 28,175 of JARSSU010004503.1, read as the reverse complement.
CTGAATTAATATTTACGGATTCTTCGAAGTGCTTACGAAGATGCCCCTTATATCTCTGGGAGGCGGGGTATCATCAATCAGTTCCCTGTCAGGACGCCCAGTATATAACAGAAAAAAACTGTTAGCTTAATTCAATCGACATTGATGTCCAATATTGCCGATATTTGCTTTTTCCACGTTGTAAATAGGGACGCCGCGCACGAAGTTACACGAAATGTATCTTTCTGAGTTGAATTACAATTTTCGGAATTTAAACTGAAAAAGGGCCACAAATGTCAAATCATATATGTTAGTGGTGACTCGTCTCTCCGAAAGGGTCTTTAAATGAGTGTCCCAATTTGTTTTGTTCCCCTACTTGGCCGAAAGCTGTTTCGTACGTATAGTACCGGCCTCAAAGGTAGCCGAAACTTGGAAAAGAGCTTTGTAGTATGTCGCGCATATCCAGGCTGAGTTAAATGTGGGTTAATACTCATGCGGTAAAGCATACCTGTCGTTGAAGGTGACTAAAAACCACAAACTAAAAGTTCGAGGGTCGAGAAAACTGTGCCGGCGAATATCGAATTCAAATCTAGTATATTTTACTGGCTGGTTTTCCACAAACGTAGAGCTCCCAGCTACCCTATGGTTGCGATTATAGCAATAACAACAACGTTACCAGTAACCACATCGGTCTTAATTGATGGCAGGCTACCTTGAATTTCTTGACTGCGCCTATCACTACTGCCATGGCTTCTGTAATGAAATACCATCTTCGAAATATATGCTGTCGGTAAGACAGTCCCTCCTTTCTTTAACATGTGTATCATTTACTCTCCCTCATATTTAAAAAAAATGATTGCCGTTTCATTATTTTTCGCGAATAGCTGGAAAACCTCTGATGATCAGCTCTGGGGGTACCCGAGATAAGATTTAAGAAATTGATGTACGACCTTTATACAGACCAGCGAGTTTAAACATGACGGCTATGGTGACTAGGTCATGTTATGGGAGATGATGATCCGGCCATGAAGGTATTCTTACAGGAACCGCTAACGCAAGTAGGATGACAGACCTCACTCCACTGAAAATACCAGTTGGAAAACGATTGAATTTCTTTAGTGTTAACAATTAGCGCCAGTTAGCCAGCAAATAATGTCTTGCGAGACTTGTCGGGCCGTCCAAGCTGTTTAAACGGTTAAGAAGCCGACTAATACTGTCTGGATGATTCACCTCGTCTTCTGCCATACAGCTAACCCAGGTGGACCTATCCAGTATATTTAAGCGTACCGAATGGACGTCCATTAACCAATACCCTGTTAATACTCCAATTAGATGAGCTTTTGTAAGCCCTATAGCTCCGTCGTGAGGTTGGAGCCATAAACGGGCCAGAAAGACCTCGACACAGTCAAGAGGTGGTCCAGTTTTATCATAAAGTAGCTAGATGTCACAAACAAACAATTTTTCACAGCCTCGACCTCATGTAAGCAGATCTTAGCGCGTTGAAAGCCACCTATCATTTTGAGAAGATGTTAACAGTTATGTACATCGACAGATATTATCACATCTCCCGCATTCTTTATAGCGCCGACTTCCACCTAGAAGACAGAATATTCCACCCTCATACCACCTTGTCCATCCTAGATCCACCCGTGATAAGATACAAAAGACTTGTCTCATAATAATTCCCCCCCTTCATTCATCCCTGATGACTATCAGTGGTGAATGTGGCAGCAGCTAGAGAAGCCGGCAGAAGTCGGTCAGAACCAACCAACCGGGCTAGTGCCACTTTGCTCATGATGTCAACCGGGAACAGACTCAGCATCGCGTTTAGTGGCAGTGTAGGTGCTGTACGCTGCAGTGCTTCAAACCTTTCAACTGTGGTAGAAGTGCCTAGTGCTTTTCAACAAATCAAAATGCTTTAAAGAGAATCGGGGATAGCCCCCAGCGTTTGCTGATTAGCTTCTAGAGAGCAGTTAAATGTAACCGTAACCTTCCTGCCCTGTGCTTCACATTAAGCTTCCATTACAACTGCTGTAAAGACAAATCTCAAAGTATTGACGCTATCGGGCAGCATCAGCATACTCTTCCGAACAGAGTGTGGTCTCAAGGAATCTTGTGCCTCTATCTACTTGATTTGGACCTTTTGGTTACGACACACAGGGTACATCGGAAAATGTCCCTAAGCGTATTCAGAATTTTACACCTGACAAGAATGCCAGGTCATCAGCATATGCCACCACTTAGCAGCTCCTACCCTCAAGGTCCAGGAGCAGGTCGTTTATTGTGGCGACTCCTTCTCACTTGATGAGTTCTACTATAGTCGGTTTCGACTTCCAGTGTTGAAAGGGACCTCTTAATTTCCGCTGGTAGAACATTGTTAGAGGTTCCTTCTATGACAAGAAAGGCAACCAATACAAAGTTCTTGCTCTCGAGGCACCCTCTATAAGTTTCAAAAGCGAAAGCCAACGTAATCGGAATACACATCATGCTGTCCAAATGAGTTTTTTTAGCGGGAATGCTGGCTTACTGTCACCTGTACTTGAGTAATTTGGACTACCGTTTAATACTTATGTTGATATTGACAATAGGAAACCAACATGTTCTGTTTAGTCTTGAATATTCTTGCCACAATATCCATCTCGTCACTTACATCTATGTACGCATTTCTAGTTTTTAGGATCGCGGGTTCGAATCGAGCTCAAGGCCTAACAATAATTTTTTTTATCATTATTATTGTTATGATAAAATTTTTTTCTTAATTGAAAAAATTTTTAAATTAGAATAGAAGAAAGAAAAAATTTAGACAACTGCCAAAGCTCGTTGTATAGATCCATTTCGGGAACTGCTAAATTCCTTCATCGGCAACGTTTAGGCGCCGCTGCTATAACATTCAGCCATCACAGCGGTTTTTTGTTTGTCTCATTAATCCATACTTCTATATTGTTAGGCCTTGAGCTCGATTCGAACCCGCGATCTTAAAATCAGTAGGCCGATATAACAACAAAAATTGTTAATACATCCCAGAGCACGGGGAAAGTGTCAATAAATATGACACTATGGCAGCATTGCCAACAAACAAGTCCAATTTTCACAGCCATTCTGCAACAGATGTCGCAGTGTTGTGGAATATCAATTGGCACGAACCAGAATAGAAGTAGGATTAATGAAGACAAACAAAAAACCGCTGTGATGGCTGAATGGTTATAGCAGCGGCGCCTAAACGTTGCCGATGAAGGAATTTAGCAGTTCCCGAAATGGATCTATACAACGAGCTTTGGCAGTTGTCTAAATTTTTCTTTCTTCTATTCTAATTTAAAAATTTTTTCAATTAAGAAAAAAATTTATCATAACAATAATAATGATAAAAAATTATTGTTAGGCCTTGAGCTCGATTCGAACCCGCGATCTTAAAATCAGTAGGCCGATATAACAACAAAAATTGTTAATACATCCCAGAGCACGGGGAAAAAGTGTCAATAAAATATGAAACTATGGCAGCATTGCCAACAAACAAGTCCAATTTTCACAGCATTCTGCAACAGATGTCGCAGTGTTGTGAATATCAATGGCACGAACCAGAATAGAAGTAGGATTAATGAAGACAAACAAAAAACCGCTGTGATGGCTTGAATGGTTATAGCAGCGGCGCCTAAACGTTGCCGATGAAGGAATTAGCAGTTCCCGAAATGGATCTATACAACGAGCTTTGGCAGTTGTCTAAATTTTTTCTTTCTTCTATTCTAATTTAAAAATTTTTCAATTAAGAAAAAAATTTATCATAACAATAATAATGATAAAAAATTATTGTTAGGCCTTGAGCTCGATTCGAACCCGCTATCTTAAAATCAGTAGGCCGATATAACAACAAAAATTGTTTCTAGTTTTATTTAACAGTAAAAATACAAGCCAAAATATAGCTAATTTACTCTGTAAACCCAGATCATAAGTTATTCACTGAAAGGCGCCCACTTCAAACGCAGCGAACTAATAAATCCTTAGCTAACGAGTTGGATGGGCATCCAACAATATGCGCCCGGTAAGTTCCCACAAGAGCCCAACGAAAATACAAGCGCAAAGCGACACACGACAGCGCAGACAACGTAAAGTGGTTCGTACATGCAAATTTAGCCATAATCGCACGCAAATGCCAAACAATCCCAGATGCCCTCTAAACAAGCAAACATTTATTTTGATACAAAACATTAGCCAGAAGATATTAGTAAAGAGTTCCCCGCACTAAAGTCACGCACGAACAAATGTCTTAAATCTTCCAGCAAGCAAGTAACTTAAGATTTACGCTTTTATTTATTTTTATTTGGTTTTTACCATTTTCGACGTTCCGCCTATTTGCGCATGCGCAACAGCAAAGAAGAAAGAACGCCGCCTTCCATTAACTTATCCGCTGTGCTCACTTATCAATTACATTCGATGCGATGGCGTTTTCAACGCCAAATACATACAGATGAACGACCAGAAATTTAACTTTAGCCGGATGAATTTGATGTCTATATCGTATCGAGCCTACAACGACGTTTTTAGTGTTGTTTTTTGTATGGCTTGTCTACTTTTCGACTGGCGATTTTTATACTCAGTTGAGCAGAGCTCACAGAGTATATTAAGTTTGATTGGATAACGGTTGGTTGTACATATATAAAGGAATCGAGATAGATATAGACTTCCATATATCAAAATAATCAGGATCGAAAAAAAATTTGATTGAGCCATGTCCTCCGTCCGTCCGTCCGTCCGTCCGTCCGTCCGTCCGCGTCCGTCCGTTAACACGATAACTTGAGTAAATTTTGAGGTATCTTGATGAAATTTGGTATGTAGGTTCCTGAGCACTCATCTCAGATCGCTATTTAAAATGAACGATATCGGACTATAACCACGCCCACTTTTTCGATATCGAAAATTTCGAAAAACCGAAAAAATGCGATAATCATTGCCAAAGGCGGTTAAAGCGATGAAACTTGGTAGATGGGTTGAAGTTATGACGCAGAATAGAAAACTAGTAAGATTTTGGACAATGGGCGTGGCACCGCCCACTTTTACAAGAAGGTAATTTAAAAGTTTTGCAAGCTGTAATTTGGCAGTCGTTGAAGATATCATGATGAAATTTGGCAGGAACGTTACTACTATTACTATATATGTGCTGAATAAAAATTAGCAAAATTGGATGAAGAACACGCCCACTTTTTAAAAAAAAATTTTTTTAAATTCAAATTTTAACAAAAAAGTTAATATCTTTACTGTATATAAGTAAATTAAGTCAAAATTCAACTCCAGTAATGATATGATGCAACAAAATCCAAAAATAAAAGAAAATTTCAAAATGGGCGTGGCTCCGCCCATTTTAATTTAGTTTGTATAGAATACTTTTAATGCCATAAGTCGAACAAAAATTTACCAATCCTTCTCAAATTTGGTAGGAGCATAGATTCTGTGACGGTAACTGTTCTCTGTGAAAATGGGCGAAATCGGTGGAAGCCACGCCCAGTTTTTTATACACAGTCCACCGTCTGTCCTTCCGCTCGGCCGTTAACACAATAACTTGAGCAAAAACCGATATATATTTACTAAACTTAGCCCACGTACTTATCTGAACTCACTTTATCTTGGTATAAAAAACTTTATCGATATCGAAAATTACGAAAAATGAAAAAAATGCCATAATTCTATACCAACTACGAAAAAAGGGATGAAACATGGTAACTGGATCGGTTTATTGACGCAAAATATAACTTTGGAAAAAACTTTGTAAAATGGGTGTGACACCTACCATATTAAGTAGAAGAAAATGAAAAAGTTCTACAAGGCGAAATCAACAGCCCTTGGAATCTTGGCAGGAATACTGTTAGTGGTATTGCATACATAAATAAATTAGCAGTACCCGACAGATGATTTTCTGGATCACCTGGTCCACATTTTGGTCGATATCGCTAGAACGCCTTCACATATACATCTAAGGGCCACTCGCTTTAAAACCCTCATTATACTTTTAATTTGATATCCATATCGTACAAAACACATTCTAGAATCACCCCTGGCCCACCCTAATGGCGATATCTCGAAATGGCGTCCACCTATAGACCAAATGCCCACTCCCTCTTAAAATGCTCAGTAACACCTTTCGTTTGATACCCATATCGTACAAACATTCTAGAGTCACCCCTGGCCCACCCTAATGGCGATATCTCGAAAAGGCGTCCACCTATAGACCTAATGTCCACTCCCTCTTAAAATGCTCAGTAACACCTTTCGTTGATACCCATATCGTACAAACATTCTAGAGTCACCCCTGGCCCACCCTAATGGCGATATCTCGAAAGGCGTCCACCTATAGACCTAATGCCCACTCCCTCTTAAAATGCTCAGTAACACCTTTCGTTTGATACCCATATCGTACAAACATTCTAGAGTCACCCCTGGCCCACCCTAATGGCGATATCTCGAAAAGGCGTCCACATATAAACCTAATGCCCACTCCCTCTTAAAATGCTCAGTAACACCTTTCGTTTGATACCCATATCGTACAAACATTCTAGAGTCACCCTTGGTCCACCTTTATGGCGATATCTCGAAAAGGCGTCCACCTATAGAACTAAGGATTACTCCCTTTTAAAATACTCATTACCACCTTTCATTTGATACCCATATCGTACAAAACACATTCTAGAGTCACCCCTGGCCCACCCTAATGGCGATATCTCGAAAAGGCGTCCACCCATAGACCTAATGCCCACTCCCTCTTAAAATGCTCAGTAACACCTTTCGTTTGATACCCATATCGTACAAACATTCTAGAGTCACCCCTGGCCCACCCTAATGGCGATATCTCGAAAAAGCGTCCACCTATAGACCTAATGCCACTCCCTCTTAAAATGCTCAGTAACACCTTTCGTTTTGATATCCATATCGTACAAACATTCTAGAGTCACCCTTGTCCACCTTTATGGCGATATCTCGAAAAGGCGTCCACCTATAGACCTAATGCCCACTCCCTCTTAAAATGCTCAGTAACACACTTTCGTTTTGATACCCATATCGTACAAACATTCTAGAGTCACCCCTGGCCCACCCTAATGGCGATATCTCGAAAAGGCGTCCACCTATAGACCTAATGCCCACTCCCTCTTAAAATGCTCAGTAACACCTTTCGTTGATACCCATATCGTACAAACACTTCTAGAGTCACCCCTGGCCCACCCTAATGACGATATCTCGAAAAGGCGTCCACCTATAGACCTCATGCCCACTTCCTCTTAAAATGCTCAGTAGCACCTTTCGTTTGATACCCATATCGTACAAACATTCTAGAGTCACCATTGGTCCACCTTTATGGCGATATCTCGAAAAGGCGTCCACCTATAGAACAAGGATTACTCCCTTTTAAAAATACTCATTACCATCTTTCATTTGATACCCATATCATACAAACACATTCTAGAGTCACCCCTGGCCCACCCTAATGGCGACATTTCGAAAAGGCGTGCACCTATAGACCTAATGCCCACTCCCTCTTAAAATGCTCAGTAACACCTTTCGTTGATTCCCATATCGTACAACTAGAGACACCCCTGGTCCACCTTTATGGCGATATCTCGAAACGGCGTCCACCTATGGAAACTAAGGATCACTGCTTTTCAAAATATTCATTAACAGCTTTCATTTGATACCCATATCGTACAAACATATTCTAGAGTCACCCCTGGTCCACCCTTTATGGCGATTTCTCGAAAAGGCGTTCACCTATAGAACTAAAGCCCAATCCCTTTTAAAATACTCATTATCACCTTTCATTTGATACCCATATCGTACAAACACATTCTAGAGTCAGCCCTGGTCCACCTTTATGGCGATATCCCTAAATGGCGTCCATCCATAGAACTATGGCCTACTCTCTCTTAAAATACTCTTTAATACCTTCCATTTGATACACATGTCATACAACCACATTCCAGGGTTACCCTAGGTTCATTTTCCTACATGGTGATTTTCCTTATTTTGTCTCCATAGCTCTCAACTGAGTATGTAATGTTCGGTTACACCCGAACTTAGCCTTCCTTACTGTTCCAATGACTTCATACGCTGTTGCGCTGAAAATGTGTGCGTGTGCGTGCTGTAGTAGCACTGGAACGAAAGGATTGCGCCGCGGCTTTGTATGAGGAGCTGCACAGTTCCGCATTCGAAGCAACAATAGCACTAACAACAAATACAATAATAACACAATAAAACAAGAACACCACCAAACACCTAAACTACACGCCATAGCATGCGACTGCAATTTCTTAGCCGCGCCCGTTTTATCGGCAACAGTCGTGCAACTTTATTTGCGCATGCGCCGATGGCTACCAACTGACGTTGATCCCTTTTAAATGGACTTTGTTTGAATTAATCGAAGTGGATATTTCGCTTGTCCTGAATTCATTTACTCTGGCGTGTATTCAACCGGCGTCACTATTTACAAACTGTCCAAATTGTAATCGTGAGCCGTGCGTGCGGACAAGCCTTGAGAGCTTAGCTTAGCAGCGCTTTTCGTGAACAAGACCTGACCAAATCATTTTCAATATACAACCCATTCTCGAAATTTTCGCTTGGAGCACATATCCATAGTGGATTTTGCTTGATCCTGCGATATGCCCACTGTGAACGATCCCAATCTTTTCTGCCGGTCTATGTGCGCACTTTGCTAGGGAGCCGGTGATTGTGCGATCTCGCATGCCTTTCGATATGGCGAGAAATTCACTCTTTTTTTGGATCCGATTGTTTTTTATGCCAGCCCGGTAGCAAATGTTGTGTTCAATTTACAGCAAAAAAAAAAGCAATTTGGAAAATATAAATATTCCCCAAATGAGATTTGATGCAGAATGACATAGAGTTGTGGTTGAATGGATATTTCAATATAGCACATGTGAACGCTTGCATATAGGCTACATAAGGTTGGCCAAATTTTTTATTGCACAAAGTGACTTGGAAATTTGAGTAATGTGCGATGTACAACTCCCAACGCCATAGTAGTTCCTGACGTCGGGTAGATTTCAATCGGGTTATATGTTCAGTGGAAATGGATCAAGGTAATATCTCAATGGAGGATCGAAAAGAGATCTATCTTCCCCTTATTTAGTTTCCAGCTAGCCCTTACGTCCAGGCCCAATATTCATTCCACTAGCTAGGTATCCATGCAAACAATTTCGGAAGGGTACTAGAAACTTCTACGGCAAGGGTTGGCAACATAAACACCCCAACATAGTAGCCCATACATTTACGATTCTGGTAGCAGCTCGTTTACGACACGATCTATAAAAAACATCGTGCAGCGGCAAAACCAATTCCTAGTACATTAGTCAGAGTATTTCAACGTTTTTAAGGGGAACAAGGGATAGACTACATAACATGGTCTAAGTCCTTGGAGGAATACGTGAGGGCATTTTCCGGACTTTGACATGAAGGCGAACTTCACCATTTCCAAGACTTGTGAATATAACCCACACATTTGTGGTATTTAGCAGAAAGCAACTGAGTGTAAGACTTCTAACGTTGCAACGGGAATTATGCATTAAGCTCCAGAGATTTGCAGAGCTTAAGGACGTGGTTATTCCAATCGGGCTCGTTTAGCCCTCTTCTTAGCGGGGAATTGGAAAATAAAGTTATCCAGCAAAATTTAAAAGTTTTCGCTCCCTCCAATACACTGCACTATCTATAAGAACAAATTAACCGTACTTCTCGTCATATACTCTAAGCTTTGCGGCTCTTTATTGTATCCTTCACGTGTACCCATGGAACTTTTAACAGAAGTTCCGTTCTTTATTTCTGAATTTTAATGAGCTATAGAGCTCTCAGTCTGTGGGTAATTTTGATCTTACGGGCTTGTGAAAAGACGCCTACTGGAGGGCTACGGTAAGCTCACCCACGCTGGCTTTTGCTTTCCCTGTGAGGTTTCAGCGGACGTGGCTGACGTGTTGGACTTAATTTGCATACATGTATCATTGGCTGTTTTGTGCCGCAACATGCACTCACTTCCTGAGCTAAGGCTTAACTGCCGATCCTTAGATGCACTCACTTGATAAATATATCCATAGTTTTTGTTTTTATATGGTCTATAGATAAATCATTCAAGTTCGAATGAGCACGTGGTGAATGTCAACACAAGATGATTGACATAAACAATCCACGATTATTCAGTGTCATTGCAACCAGATGCGCAACGCTGGATGTGGCTTTCCGTGATTCGATAGCAACACTCGTTGACTCGATACTCAAGTCGATATCGAACGCGCGATGATGCATTTAGTTCCGCGTATCTTTGTACGATGCTCGTGCTGTGTAGCAGATTTCAATAGGGTGCTTTAGAAAGCTGTTGGAGCTACCAAAATATTTTCTTTTATAAAAGCGCTTCTTTCTTAATCGCCGAGAAACCAATCATCCCCAAAGTGATCACCAAAGCATAAAATTATAACTTGTGCAATAGGAAATTCGACACTAAGCGGCAACGAATAGTTTGTATTATCGAACGTTCCATACGACGCGGCGACAATTTGTGTTACGGAAAGCGAAACGATTATCTTATACTCTGTTCTTGATCCGATATCGAATTACGGAGAGCCACCACCTGAGTAAATATAGTTGGTAAGCAAGTAGCAATGGTCAGTCAACAAACCACGTCTGTATAGCTAAATGGTGTAGCGCAGCGTGCCTAAAGCGTAATGACGATGAAGGCTTTAGCACCCGTCGAATGGATCTAGCTGCGCAGCTTATGGCAGGTGTCATGAAAAATTGCTTCGGTACTTACGTGGCTATTCGCAAAACAAAAATACAATTTTCAAATTTAAAAAAATCAAAAATAACAATAATTACATCATTAGAAAATAGTATTGTTCTGGCCTGAGCTCGATTCGAACGCCTTGAATGATATATCCATAGTTCTGTTTTCCAGGGCTGCTGCAAACAGTTTCTAATCGTGACAAAGACGTAGTTAGTTAATAGAGAAGTGAATGTAACTGTGTCTACAGTATACAAGTCGACCAATGTAAGGGTGCATAATTTGGGTATAACCGAACATACATACTCAGCTGAGAACTGTCCGTATTTTTACACTAAGCTACTATCAAAAGTGGGAGGGGTACGATTGATAAGATTTATGCTTTTATAACATAGCACTGTGAGGGGCATAGTGCGCAAGGACTAGACTGATCGAATCAACTACATATCTCAAAATTTACTCATGATTATCGATATCACCGATGGACGAGTATAGCTAAATTGTAATTTCTTTTCAAACGTGATTATTTTGGTACCTGAAAGTCCATATTTATCGTTATAAGTTTGTACCTTACAAGCTACCGTTATGTCAACACAGTTAGTTTACTCAATGAGATTTGCTCATCTGAGTATAAAACAGGTCCGTAGAGATTTAGGTGCTGACCTGAAATGCTGCCCACTGCTAGATAGACTCATATCGTCCGATTGACTAGAGACCACATTGAAATAAACAAAAACTTAGAAACTTTGTTCGTAAGGGTTAAAAAATGTTTCCAAACTTAAGCAAAATCGTTGATGAAAAATCCGTCATTAGCATGAGTGACAGGAATGCCGCCTTAAAGTGTACTGAAAAACGGTGTGCCTGCGTTGTACGGCAGTGTGTGTAAAGACGTGATTCAATTGTTTGGCATACCTTTCGTTTTGCTTAGGATTTCACAAACAAAAACTTGCCTTTACCAATATTTTGCAACAAAGTTATTGTTTTATTGAGGTGCAGGTAAAAAAGTTGCCACATAACAACCACACTTATCAAGTTTAGCGCAAACACACGAATTTGCAGAGATTGTTATGGTCTCAAAAATCTATTCTATTCCTCCTACGCGAAGACTTGTAAGGACACATATACTAGGAATTTTGTATAGCTCTTAAATGTCAATCTAAGGTAGCCAGTATGTATCTGCTCATTTGGATATCCAGAGTACCACACGCTCGAGCGAGAATTGAAAGTGTCAACGCAAATCATGGGTCGATTCGCTCTTTAACCTCACATATTTTAATAACTCCGTGCCTCTATGATATTGCTAGGTCATGCGTTATAAACATTTTGCCGCTCAAGCCAGATGTTCTGTTCAAAGGATTTAATGTGTATCTTCGACATTTTCGCTAGTATTGAGGATTGACTGCCCAACTCCTCTTGACAAATTGTGTTACAATGTGTCCAATAGAACTCATCGTTCTCATATATGTGTTTTACTTGGAGTTCGGAGATCTAAGTAAGCTTAGATTTTGCACCTCTTGTTAGAGACTAGAAGGTTCTGGTGATCTGACAACTTGTACGATGTCAAGAGACCTTCTATGAAGTTACTGATGGAGTCTTACCGTACGAGCAATACAACTGTGCCTGAACTCAGTGTTATTTAGTTTAAGTTAATTATAATAATATTGTGACGATTAATTAGGACACTAAGCGATCTCAACATCACTAATCTGATGCTAGAGAATAAAGCCAAAACAACAATAACGCAAGCAGTCACTTGTATCTACAGCAAACGCATGTGTCATTATAGGGTCTACACATATCTTGACGTACACGCAGCGCGGATGAGCAACGCACAAACACCCGCATATATCTGATCGAGATGCTCCCAAAGGTAGGCAAGCTTCAATGGAAGTATCCCTCACATAACACGCGCATATGAGAAGCGATATGTGCATCGCTGTAGTACGTAGATTTTATACAGCTGGACTCAAGTGAAATTCTAGAAACGACTAGAAGTTGGAACGAGAAATCGAAGAGTATAAAGAGCGCAAGCCGCGCATCAGTAGAAGTCATGTTTGATTTAAGCGCGCTAGCGTGTGACGCAGTAGAAGTGTTATTGGAAGTCGTTAACTTTTAATAAGGTCATTTGCATTATTGAAGTAGTGGAGTTAGTTTAGTCACCAGTGTAGTGATTCGACGTTAGTACAGTAGGTGGGTGTGGCAAATAAGAGGAATTGCACTAAATCGTGACAATATGGTAAATCTCGTCCGTAAGGTCTTTCTGCGCATTGACTTAATAAGATAGGTGATATAATAAGATATAAGAGTATTTATAACTCACGAGCTAACATATAGATAGCACGATCGAAGTATTTAGAAAACGCAAAACGTTGCGCTACGCATATAAACTACGCAGAGAAATGATGCCCTCCCTGTAAAGCGACATTAACGTCCAATTTATGCAAGAAAATAGAATTTCAATTAAGCGATAGCAGTGTGTGTAAATAAATTATAAGAGAGACGTGTAATTAATTTTAGAGTGATCGTGATATAATATACTTAACAAATATTTACTATAGGCTCCTACAATCGAAGTGCAATAGGAAGGTCGACCCTTTGCGTGAAGAATGTTCACACAAAGCGACAGCGCACAAACAAATGTGAAAACACCTTGCTGCCGTTTTATCTATACTACTGGGATGTTAATGTAGATAACTAACGTTGAACATTGCATACCTACTACGTGGCCCATGTGACAAGGACATGCTTAGATCTGAAAACCATACATATATACCGTACATACGTGTGTGATCCGATACATCACAGAGAGAAAAAGCAACACCAGTACATATAGACAAAGTTTTCTTGCGTTGAAGATTTTGTGCATAGGCGCCCAAAAACTTGTGTATGCTACCAAAGTTCTTAGATAATTTATACTCTACAAGAAAACAAAGCTTTGTTATTTTTTACCTAAGCCCTTTGGCTTACAAAAATCGGGGTTGAATTTGACTAAGTTATCCTAGTTATCATATGAACTTTAAAACTTGGTGTAATCACAAGGCTCTTGGGAAACAAATATTAGTTAATCTGTCAAGTTATTTTGTGCAAAACGTGCTAGCACCGATTAAATTTCAATTCACCAAAGTGCTTAGGAATCTTAACAGTAATAACTTGGGTGCGTTGTGTCATCACCCAAGCACTTTGTTAGCTGAGCAATGTTTACAATGTTAGCTTAGATAACTTGTACAAACACCTAAGAATCTTGGTTAACCTAACAAAGTTGATGCTTACTTTTACGAAGTTTTCTTTGGTAATTTGCAATGAGACATAGGAAACTTTTTAAACTACCTAAGAACCGTTTATTTTTACCAAGTAATCTTAGGTAACTTGCTGTATTACCTAAGAACTTGTTTAATCTAACAAAGTATGTGTAAGATTTTAAATTAAGTGAGATCACGCCTTTTTTTCTTCATTCTGTGTTTCCAATTTAAGTCAAAAGTCACAACGCAGCAAATTTATAATTCTTAGTAGTTTTTCTTATAATAAAAAATTCTTATCGATTCTTGAGACCAGGTAATCAAACAAATGATTCGAACATCTTTAAAATCAATGTAAAAAGCCTCCCCAATTTTTATTAGGTTAATCGAGTATTTGAATTGTTGCTTTGCGGTCCATATCATTGGCGTTCCAAAAATTTCAACACTAAGCGGCTAAACGGGTATTTATACAAACTTAAGCGTGGGTAATAGAAAATAAGAGTTATAATATCTAGAAGATTTTAAAATGTTATGCTTTATTTGTAAAAAAGATTTCGAAACCGTAAAAGTTTAATAAGTCACCTTAAATAATCATTGTGCTCATAAAAGTCAATACATCTGCCTTATAGCTTTTGTAGTCAATCATTTGGGTAATATTTACTCTTATAAAAGACATTTAAGTAATCATTTGTTGAGAATCAACACAAAAATGTCCCTGCAAATGAAGCAATTAAAACTAAGTAAGGACGGAAGACTTTCATACCTTTCATGAATGGGGCTGAACAATAATCTTATCCCGTTCGTAATCTCCAAATAATCGGATGTATAAGATAGAAATATATAGTGAACAATGTACATACCTAAACGATTTTTAAGATAAATATAAATAAAAATGGCAGAAAAATCCCTTATCTGAACGATCGGGTGTATGGGATATATATTATATATAGCTCCGATCGAAATGATTTTTACAGGAAATCTTCTATGACTATATTAGAATATATATCACCAAGTTTCACGATTTTATATTGGAAACTAAGGGAGAAATGCCAAAAAATTTCTATCTGAACGATCGGTTGTATGGGATAGGTATATACTATATAATTAGCTCTGATCAAAGTGATTTTTCAGAAATCTTCTATGATATATTAGATAAATATCACCAAGTTTAACGTTTTTATATTGGAATTAGGGAGAAATGGCTAAAACTTTCTATCTGAACGATCGGTGTATGGGATATATATATACTATAGCTCCGATCAAAGTGATTTTTTCAGAGAAATCTTCTATGAGTGATATTAAAATATATATCACCGAGTTTCATGTTTACACGAGTAAATTTTATACTTTCTAAATTAGGAGGAATGGCCAAAATCTTTCTGTCTGAACGATCGTTGTATGGGAGATATATGTTATAGTGGTCCGATCCTACCGATCCGACAAATGTCTAATATAATACAAAAATACATCCTTGTGCCAAATTTTATTGAGATATCTCAAATTTGAGGGACTAGTTTGCGTTCAAACAGACAGACGGACGACAGACAGACATGGCTATATCAACTCAGTTCGTCGCCCTGATCATTCGGTATACTTAATGGTGAGTCTATCTTCTATATTTCTCAACGTTACAACATCGCAGACCATTTCATGTTCATGAAAGGTATAAAACGGAAACTAGCCCGGTAATAGAGAATAACACTTCTTTAAGAAATTGATAATATGGAATTTGATGCAAATTGTAAGAACGTGATGAAAACAATTATAATGAAGGTAGAATCATTGTATCTGAAAAATATTGCAAGAGAGTTGAAAAAAGGTCTGTGAATTCACATTATCATTGCACAACAATAACAATTTTGCAAGATGCAATGTTCCCCTTTTGTTAATAACATTAATGCACTGTTATATAACCATTATTAAGTTGTTTGAAAAAGGCCATACATGATTTATGTGTTGAAAAATTCTGAAGACATTTCAAAATTTTTGACAATTTTGTAACTCCTTTCAGTGATATCTCTTCTGAATATAAACTTCTATATGTTATTAGCCGTGTTTTTTTTACACGCGTATACGTTCGTTTGCGCGTGAAAAAAACGCCTATCCTCGCTTAGATATGCTTAGGAGACCCATCTAGCGGCAGTGGTTAATTCAACTAGCTACAGCTAAAGAGTGTACCGAAAAGCGGAGACACAACCCTCTGTTGTATTTCTGTGTATAACATATAGCTGAATCAGTTGTGAAAGATAGTGGAGCGCATAGAATACATGGAATTAGTGCAGAGGGTGAAACATGGACACATATTACAGTACACTATATGAACATTCATGCAAAGATATTTGTTAATATAAAAAGAAGTCTGCATCGCCAATAGTTGATACTTTGATCAACGATATTAACAATTTGAAAATTACAGAATCCGATTAATCACAATTCATTCAATACTAAATATTAGCTTTTAGGGCACTTTTTCAACTATACACGGCTAAAATTTTGACCTTAACTTTAAACCCCAGCCAACATCTTTTCCTTTCACCAGTTTTCTTGAAAACTGGTCTAGTTTAAATTTTAAACCAAATTTGGTTTGGTCATACATACATCTATTGCGAAAAAGTTTAAAATTTAGAATTCAAATTTTAACCGTGTACCTTTATATCCTACAGAATTGAAATCTCTATTTTATTTTTTTTAATATTATCTGATATTCAACTATAAAAGTGTTATAAAAATCAGAAATAAAAATGTTTCTAAATATTAAAATTTTTTATTTGCAGGAAAACATATTTTTCACAAAGGATAAGGCAGTGATAATCAAATATGCGTAATTTTTAACAAAATGTTTAACTAACAACTTTCTACTGGGATAGGTTGATATTCACTGCGTTATCGACAATTTGCAAATAACCAAATTTTTGGTAGAATAATTCCTAAGTTATATTAGTTAAAACAACCAGGAAACTTGTGCAAACTGCAAAAGAGGTTTGGTTGAATATTACACAAGTTTCAGATGTTAAGCTACCGAAGTATTTTCGTTGAAATTTAGCTAAGTTGTAGGGTTTAAATTTACCAATAAACTTTGTAAGAATTTACCTAAGCTAACTTGGGCAAAACATACGATACTTCGTTAAATTTACCCAAGAAGAAAGCTTGCAAAGCTTTATCAAAGTTTTTTTCGTTAAGATACAAAAAAAACTTAGTAGGTTAATTTTCCTAAGTTCTTGGTTACGATACGTGCGATTCTTGGTTAATTTTACAATAGTTTTTTCTCTGTGTGTAACATTTTCCTACCGCATGACATCACCTCTGCTGTTCTAGCTATTCACCATTTCTTTGTTGTTAACTTTGTCAGTCCTTTCTGCTTTCCTTTTACTTAAACGAAATGCAAATAATAATGTGGCAAGTAAATATTGAGTATCTCTATAATAAGGTTAATTTTATTACATGTTGGTATGTGTTTGTTATTTTTGGTTTTTTTTCTGTATGTAAATTTATAAGAATTGTATCAGCTTACAGACAATTTTAACGAATTGAAATGAAGATTATTATCGCTTAATGGTTGTCAATGTGATGCCATAATGTTTGTGTGTTGTAACAGTTGGTGGTCATGGTCTCATGTTTGTATGTAAATATGTTTGCTTTCACTATCGAAATGATTTATGAATCGAACGGAAGGCTAAAGGATATTAATAGCTATGTTTTTTTACATGTATATACATGGGTACTTAAATGTTATAAGGACTGCGAAGTGTGTAACTTTATCTACACTTATGAAAATGTGCGCAAAAAGTTAGTACTGCCAAATTTCAGTCTCTCCATTTTATCTCTGCACTATTCTCCATTTCTATGAACGAAAACGGTGTGTGTACACTATTCATCGCAACCGATTCAGCAATAGGTTATACACTATTACCAACAGAGATGCATGTCTCCGCTATTCAGTACAACCCATTTTGTAACGAGTTATAATCACCTTCTGCGATCTTCAATAATTGCTGCCAAATGGATCTCTTAAACATTATCTACGTGGTGATACGTATTTTTTATAACCGGAAATGTAGATTTATATACATGTATAAAATAATTAAAAAAAAATTTAGTTAAACTGTTAGCCTACTTACATGAAGAAATATTATACTAAAAGTTAGAAAATAATTAGTTAGATCCAGGTACTAGTCACCACACTCCTCATCAATCTAGGGCGTTGCTCAGACAATTAAATAAAGCGTTGGACGCGTGAAATTTCTAAAAATGTGAGGCATAGCATAACGTGATTAAAGGTTCAGTTGGTCTTACTATGACTATCAATAGAAATTTGACGCGTCCAACGTTTTTATTTAATTGTCTGAGCAACGCCCTAGATTGATGAGGAGTGTAATGACTAGTACCTAGGACCTAACTAATTATTTTCTAGCTTTTAGTATTATTATTACTTCATGTAAGTATTGTTTTCAATAAAACCGTTTAACTTAAAAATTTTTTTTAATTATTTTATTTTCAAGTTTTTAGTCTTTATTTAATTGCCTATTATTTCTTATTCTATTTAGTCATTTAGTGACTCATTACTGCAACGAATCTTCCCTGATAATTAGTTACAATCTAAGTCCTCAATACATAATCCTTCCAAAGACTTTACTCGACGTATGCTTTTCCCTCCTCAACTCCAAAATATTTTGATGTCACTTCTACCGGACTGTAGGTGATATTTGTTCCAAATGTGAGCCAAATCGGAGCTGATTTTTGTGAATATCTCGATCCTTGCGCCACCTAGCGGCGCTTTTTTCTTATTATTGCATTGTGAATGGGTTCTGAGCTATATTCTAAGTTTCAAGCTTGTAGCTTATCGGGAAGTTACTTAAATTTCAATTACAAAATTCGTGCCAGCCAGCCAACCAGCCTGTCGAGTCAAGCTAAATAAAAACCGTTTAAAAACAAGTAAGGTGTCTAAGTTCGGGTGTAATCGAACATTATATACTCTGCGTGAGTCTCAATTGTACAGTTCATTTCAGATATTATTTTTTGAATTTTGTTACTGAGGATTTATTTTTTGAGACTCTAGAAATGTTGTGTAATGCTTGATTGGAATAAGGACGTGGCACCGCCCATTAAAAAAAATGTGGCCCCAATTTCCTCTTACAATTAAGCTTGGTATGTAAAATATATATTTTAAATTTCTTATATAAATGTGGGCGTGGTTCTCAGCCGATCTCGTACAATTTTTTTTTAGAAATATTTCCTCCTATAAGGAAAATGTGTGTATCCAATCTTATTTCGATCCGTTAATTTTTCTTCTAGTAATGGCTCCCGAAACATAGAAAATGGCTTGATCATAAAAGGGGCGGCGCCCACGCCCATTTTCAAAAATTTTAATTTTTTCCTTTTTCTTGTTATAAATCCACTTGAAAAATTAAACATCATTAATACAGGATATAGCTTATTTTATTAAAAAACGACCCTTTTAAAATCTTTTATATAAAAGTGGGTGCGGCCTTTATCCGATTAATTTTTCTCCAAAGCATTCCTTGCAGTAAAGTCAACCTTATGTAGAATTTGTTATGATAGGTTTAATGGTTTTTCGATTTATGATTACTATATTTGTAAAATTGATTTTATCACAAGTGGGCGCGCTACGCCCATTATCAAAAAGTTGTTTAAGGCTGTGTGCGAGTTTGCCTGAATTGCTACCTAAATACACAAATAACTAAATCACTGGAAACTGTCGGCAAGGCAGCGCAAAAGCATGATCAATTACTAGAGGTTTGTCCTTCAATGACGGCAGAGCTTTGACACTCCCAAATTGAGAAATCTGGACGGGTTGATTTTACGAAGTAAGGAAAACGGGTAATAATTCAATTCCCTTTAGAGAAAATATAGTAGAAAAGTACCTTTAGTAGTATATTAGTAGTGATAATAAATTTTTAAATGCCAACAGGTTTTGGGGGAAATAATTCATTTTCTACTAAATATTTCGTGAATTGATAAAGAGCTATGTTGGTTTAGAATTTTATTCAAAAATACACTATATCAAAATTTGTTTCAAAAACTCCCTATATGAGCATAATTTCAATGCATTTTGACATACGAGGGAGTTAATGAAAAGCATTCTGAGGCGTTCTTCAATCTAATTCTAATATAGGGCGCTTTTATGACAAATCATGAAATTAGAAGTTTTTGAAAATATTCTGAGATAGGACGACATTGAAAACGCAGCCGACATGGTCTGACAGAAAATGGCTTATTGTCTTAGAACTTTATATTCCGGTCTTGACTTTGACAGAGAGTTCAGCTTTTATGCGGTCCTGCTACACAGGGAGTATTTACCTTTTTATTCTGAAATTTCGGAAAGCTTCTTTACGTTAAGTATTCATGGAAGTGTTGCGGATAAAACGTTAATTTAGAATATTCGGAACACGTTCGTTTAATACTACCTCACGAGGTCCGAATATACATAATAATGAAATATAAACCGATTCCCCAAATTCTTAAATGGAGACGAATGTTTCGAACATACGGAATGAATACGTAACATGCTCAATGTACCAATATTTCGTTGTGGCATCTCCATTATTTACTAATGACATTTTTACGTGAATCAATTTACTAGTCGACTTTTTGACGTTGATCAATGAATTTTGAAGTGGTTTAGGGTTCGTATGTTCATAGGTTTACGAAAGTGCACGACTCCTTGGTGTCCGTACTTTTTCATAAAACCTATGTTCAGCCACACTAATAGTTCATGGCATAGTTAATAAATTCATCATAAAGTTAAAATAAATGTTCTAAGGAATATGCAGTTTAGTACTTATCGGGTATTTGTAAACTGATTGCTTCCTATTTCTACTACTAATATTCTTCCAAAAATTGCAAAGAAACAACACAGTTAACGGATGTCAATTCGATTTGGGAGCAAAATGGCTGCAATTGTCAAAAAATGTGTCTGTCGAGCAAACCTCTTGTTATTGAATAGTGGTGCAAAGAAAAAATTTAGAATTTTTTTGAGCATACTTTTCAACTTAAATTGAGATATCAAACTTGAATAAAAAATAGAAATTGATTTTTATTTTTATCGATATGCGCTTATGCATGTTCCATGGCATGTACCGTATTGTTCAGTGGACAATGGCTGGTGCTTTAGTTGGTGTGCCGACTACTGGGCTTCCAATATGGTGTGGTGCTGTTGGCGGGGTATCCAAATGGTGTATGCTGGATTTAGAAGACTGCAAAAGGAGGATCAAGCGCGCATCACAATCTTCTCACAATGACCAGCCATGTGGACCTAGAGTGTTAGTGAGATATAGTTCACATGCCGAGTGAAAGCAATATCATGGTGGACATTCCTCTCCACCAGCTGATAAAAATGTGGCCAACTTCCCCGGAGCCGCTGAATCTTCTAGTTTTCTATATAGAGGTTATTTACCTGTCATGGATCGTAGTGCTCCCTACTCTGTGCATGCATAAATATTGCAAACGGGAAAAATGTTAAATTTTCTTATCATTTTCCTAACATAAAAAATAATTTAGGTTGTCAATTTAACTCGCACAGTTCTGACAACTTTTACCTAAATTATTGCAGTGCTGGAAGGTTCCAGTGGAATATTAGTTTAGGTACATAAAATTTAGGCGAACTCGCACCCAGCCTAAATTTCTCAGTATCAGCCCAACCATCAAATTTCAACTTTCTAGGTGTATTATTTACCTAATAATCCGGTTTTTTGTGTTTTGCCAAATGTTATATATGTAAAAAGTGGGCGTGATTATCATCCGATTTCGCTCATTTTAAAAACCGATGGGAGATGAGTGGCAAATTCCAATATAATATCTCAATATTTACTCAAGTTATCGTGTGCGCTGGCAGACGGGCATGGCTAAATCAATTCCTTTTTCATCCTGATCATTTTGCTATATATGGAAGTCTATTGCCATTATTCGTGACAAAATCCTGAGCCAGATAAAATTTTGCATGTAGATGCAACAACAACGATTTGAGCCAGATAAATCCAGATAGAAGTATGGTTCAATTTGTGAGCCAGATAATTTGTTAATTACTTATTTTTAGTTTGGCAACGCTGCCTTTAATAAACCTACTTTTTCAAAAATAGATGTCGCTGCTTAGCCTTTCGCCGTATGAGTTAACTGAAAAACAACGGCGGCATCTGCCTATCACAGTTAACGTGTGCGAAAATTTCACGACATCTGCTTTCTCAAGTCTCTCAATGATCCAGAGCATTCCCGTGAGAATTGAGCGTGAGCCGGAGCTGTAAAACTCACTGGAAGACGGCATATATTTATCTCCATTCGTTTATGCCGTTACGATTAACCGTTATCAAAGTTAATATATATACTCTGTGTGCAAAGCATGCTGAGTAATAAAATATACGGCTAATATAATTTTCGTTCATTGCGTTTGGCTTCGCACGCTAAATTTTTTATTTTTACAAAGTAAGGATAAGTTTTCTAAAATTATTATTACATTATATGAAGGAGTATTTCTTGAGTCCAGCGCCACATAGATGGCAATGCAAGTGCTTATATTCTAAGGCCCGATTTTCAGTAGTTGGTTAAGCTAAGCTTAACTAAGTTTACTGAAACTCTAAATAATTTTAAACTCCATTTAAACTAGAGAGCATTTTCAACTCACAGTTTAAGGCCGCGTTTCGGGTAGATTTTTTGTGTCGGCAACATTGCGCAACTTTAAAGGCAATACATTGTTAATGACATATTTTAAAATTTTCCAAAAACCTCCCTCTGCTAGCTTTGTCGTTAGGCGCACTATTTCCCTAAATTAGATCAGAGTGATCTGGGTACGACGGCTGCATGGATACTTCCCACATATTTCGTATTATTGCGTCCTACCAGATTCTACCTAATTGTTCTTCAACAAACTATTTGTTTTACCATGTGAACTTACGTAGTAGCGAAAATATTCAGCTTCTTTACCTTTCCCTTACTTACTTCAGGCCATCAAAGTTTAGGTGAAATGGTAGACTGACACATGCCGTAGCCCGTATGAAGTCTCATTGTATATCAGCTTGGTTTTAGGAGGCAATTTTTTCTTTTCTCGTCTAAAAACATTGCCGTAGGTACCTTGAAGCATCATTTTACGATCATCCCAATCTTTCATCAGCAAGTTCGTTGTTCTATGGGTGTTTTCATCGGGACTTCTCACAAAGTAGCGCATTTGTGGTCATACGAGGGTGCCATTTATGGCATTTTATGGCCATCTAATCAGCAGTTCTTGCAATATTGATGTACCATGCGGTCTCAGCAAAGGGAAGCATTGAGATACCTCATGGCCACCAGAGAGAGTCGGCACCTCACTCACTTTGGATTCTAATGCCTTTAAAGCAGCCGCTACATTGGCTTCTGGGTCTGTATGGTCTTTGAGCAACCAACCTGCTCTCTCTATGTCATATACTGAAAGATGTTGCAACAGCTACGAAGTCGGTAGGGCTGACTGATCGCAGGTCTCCCTACCCATGTCTAGACGCTTTTTTTATTTCTCCCGAAAATCAAATGCGCCTTGTGTCTACCCTATGCCAAAATAGACAAATTACAGTTCCGAGCTTATATTTTTAGAGACGGTATGGCGGTACGAACTTTAACAGGTATGAGCTTTGTCTTTTCAGCTACCAACTGGACTCCAGCCGAGTCCCAAAACCCTTTAGTTCGTATCATAAACTAGTTACATTGTAGCCAACGTTTCAAAGGTCAGAGACATGAATGGATCTCCGTGATAACCTGAATATTGCTTTCATTAAGCGCGCTCCTAAGCCTTCTTTTTCTTAGACAGCTTTGGATAACCCGGTGTAGGTAGCTTCGTGCTAAGCAATCGATGATATAAGGCAGATGAAGGTTGATGAAAGCGGCTCTTAGGTTTAAGGTCGCGCCAAAGACAACTGACCTGGATTTATTATAACCTTGGTATGCTGATTCTACGCGAGTGAGGACGTCATCGATTGCTGCTATGAAGCATTTTCCATGTCTAAAACCATGTGTGTAGACCTCTGGTAGCAGTTTGGCCTTCATTGATTGCTTCCACTGGAATGTCTTCACTGAGCTTAAGCTTCTTGCTGTATACTGTAAATTACGTAGGTACTATCAAAGGACCTGACTTAGTTCCTAACACACGCGTCCCGATCGTTCGCTGGGTATTGATGACGTATGTTTCGTGCAGAAGTTAACAAGTCTGGCTAGCCGCGGCCATATTCACAACAAAACTCGACCCAAAAACAAACATAATGCTTTAATCCAATCAAAAAGGATAGAATTCAAGAGAAACAGAATGAAACTAATGACAACAAGGCCAAATTGTCCAGCATAATTAAAGCAACACTTGCAGGTCTTGCGAACTGTTGGCTCAAAGAATAGCCCTCATAACGACATAGACAACAACAAACATATGCACATACATACCTCGTACTATCTATGAAGTACCAAATGATATTGTCGCGATAAGCCGGCCAGCGACAAACGGCAATAAAACAACAACAACAACAACAATAACGATAAAACCCATCTTAGCAGCAAGAAAGATCATCAAACCGCATCCAGCGGGCATGTCAACGTTATTTAAGGTTAATAAATAATATTGATTTGACTTTTCGTTGAAAATAAGACAAAAGATAAACACAATCAACAACCAAACGGTTGAGGGTATTGTGCTACAACAACAACACCAACAACAGCATGCACTGCTATCAACATTACAACGGCGTCATCGACAATAATCGACTCTGCTATGTTTGGTTGTGTGGCTAAAGGGGACTGGTGCATAAAACGTGCGGTCGGTGAGTCTCCAAATGCAAGAGTGGCTATTGAACGCCTACATTGCTTGGCTATGTGAGGATGTCTGTAGACAATATCTTGCCGTGTATTTGTACTCGCGCCCTATTCGCAGTTCCAATCGCTTCCATCGTCACTCATTCTGGCCATCATCAGCATCATCCACATTAGCGTAGCCATGATTGTTGTATTCTTTGTTTTTGTTTTCGTCGCTTGGTTGCTCAATCTGAGATTAACAGCGCATCGCTCTTATCTGTGATGACGATCAATAAACGTGGAATTGTTGCATCGTAACTCTTAATGCGCATATCGATTACGTTGCCCAGGTTGGTAAATAATTCTCCATGTTTACTGTTTACGACTGCGACGTGCAAGACGACATAAATTTTCGAGAAAAAGGGATTTCAAACTTCAATAAATGGACAGGTCACTCGCAATGTTTTTCGTTAGGATCGTGTTTAAATAGTATTAATTTCACAGTGGCTTTCAGTATTGTCTTGTAAACTAAGGGCACGAGACATATATAAACGTATTTAAAATCTATAGGACCTACATACCTAGTATAAAATCAAAACTTGTGTAAAGTTTCGTCGAAGGCTGTGGTAGCACCTAACCAGCTCAGAGCCGGGAAGGCAGATCTTGCCTTTCTATATGATACACCTTACTTACTTACTTACTAATGGCGCTTAACCGTCTAAATGGCTATGGCCGTCCATCGTCGCTCCTTCGCTCCACCAACCGGCACCAATTGGTCACACCAAGGGATTTAAATCGTTTTGCCACCTGGTCCTTCCAACGGAGGGGGGCCGCCCTCTACCTCTGCTTCAATAGGCGGGTTCCGATAGAAACACTTTCTTGGCCGGGGCATCATCTTTCATTCGCATAACATGGCCTAGCCAGCGCAGCCGCTGCGTTTTAATTCGCTGGGCTATGTTGATGTCTGCGTATAGCTCGTACAGCTAATCGTTAAATCTTCTTCGGTACTCGCCATCGCCAACGCGTAGAGGTCCATAAATCTTTCGAAGAACTTTTCTCTCGAACACTCCCAAAGCCGCTTCATCTGCTGTTGTATGGTCCATGCTTCTGCCCCATATAGCAGGACGGGTACGATAAGTGACTTGTAGAGTATGATTTTCGTTCGCCGAGAGAGGACTTTACTTTCAATTGCCTACCTAGTCCAAAGTAGCATTATTGGCAAGATGATTCTTTGCTGGATTTCAGTGCTGATGTTGTTGCTAGTGTTGATGCTGGTTCCCAAATAAACGAAGTCGTTACTATTTCGAAATTATGGCTGCCAACAGTAGCGCGGTTGCCAAGGCGCGTATGTGCTGACTCTTTGCTCGATGACAGCAGGTACTTCGTTTTGTCCTCATTCACCATCAAACCCATCTTTACCGCTTCTTTTTCCAGTTTGGAGTAAGCAGAAGAAACAGCGCGGGTGTTTAGGCGATGATATCACCATGATGAAACACCATGGCGAAAAGTTGGATGGGAAACTGTAACTAGACACTGATTGATGTGACAGTCGTAGGATCGGTCGACAGGCGGCGGAACATAGGGGGAAACTAGTAAATGGGGACTGGGTTAGTAGCGTTTTAGTATCCTATGGACTAATATAAATCAAATAAATGTAATAGGCGATAACCTCCGAAGAGATTTTAGGCCGAGCTTACTTCCAATTTGCGTCGTGCTTCTTTTAATTTTCCCCACAATTTGGAGGAGGGGACCTTTCATGGCAGAAATACACTCGGAGTGCTTGCCAAACACTACCGAGAGACGACCTCGCTTAGAAACATTTTCTTCTAATTGAAAAACTTGTTTCTAAAATTATGATGATGCTTGGCCCGGGGCGTGAGCCCAGGACCTTCGGTGTGGTAGACGGAGCACACTACTTCACACCACAGCTGCCAACTATGGACTAATATAGGAGGCTACAATGGTTGATCCTGTGAGGCTGTGATGGCTACATACGTTAAAGCGGTGGATCTATTTTCAAGCAACCGGTGGTTGGAAAAATTTACGCTCGAATCAGTGGATCGATTTCCAAGTAAGCGGTGGTAAGTAAAATCGATGCCGCGCTGCGCTTTGGAAAAGTGCGCAGTGCCATGCAAACATAAAATTTAATTTGTCATAACTTCAAATCTATTTGGAGCAAATTAATCATATCTAGTCTATATATCAGACTTCTTTTGGAAACAACAAAGGTTTACCACATCCCAAAACCATTATCGCGAACGTTGTCCAGTGAGCTGCTGAAAATTCGCAGTGAAATTTTAATTTCGCAGGAGAGCTGTCAATCAGACCTAGAGCCTTGCCATTCAGATCCTGAGACTTCTAGGACTTAAAATAACTGCATTGGCGCATACAAGCTCAATTTTTTATCTGAAGTAGCATAGGACTCCTACAACGCCGATAATCCGCGGCAAAATAAGGAGTGGCTTCTGAGCAACCGAGAATTCAAACAGTTTTCAAATCGGCTTCCTTGGGAGAATTTCCTTGAACTTCACAAATTTGTTGCTGCCTGTCATATTTTCGTAGTAGCTTCTTCACTAATACCACTTGGCCCCTTTTATCTCTCATTTAATATCGAACTAATCCATCTACTGCAAGCCCCAACAACGTTGCGCGGCTATCATATATCGAATACGTGATAAGCGCCGCAATCGATAATTTCTCAATTTTTCTTGAATAGAGGTCCGACTTAGTAGTCCTATAGTTTCTACAAAAACTTTTACCAGAGCTTAGTTCCACAACAGAGAAGTAATTTACTGATTTCCTGAAAAGGAGTACTCGAAAAGCACCCTCAAACCCGTTATAGCATTTACCGGTTCCCTCTTAACCAAAAGAGGGTTGCTCATATGAGTTGGCATAAACACCAGTAATCAGGTCAATTTCTCGCCGCCTTTCTTCACCGATGTCCTCAAAAGAGTATGTGTTGATTCCCTTGCTATGCATACTTTGCAGTATTTGTCTTATCTTGAACGTTTGAATATTGTGCAGAGCACACTTTTGAAATACTCTATTGGCTCTCTATGGCCTACAACAAAATCACGTTGGCTCCGTTTGGCTCTCAACAATAATAAATTCGAGTTGGTACAGCACGATCGGAAGTTATCATATTGTAACGAATTTACTGCAATTCCCTTATTTGCAACCTTTTGCTAACATTCGTATCGCTAAACCGTTGAATAAATAACTCCAATATTGAATAATGGAAAAAATGGCCTTTATTAAAGTACTTCACAATAACACTTATACTTTGCAATTAGCTTGCTGAATAACCAAACTGACTGATAGCTTAAATGAAACTGATCTCTCGCCTCTACTGTTGTCGCCTTTTTATACTGTCTGATTTCCTCGTTGCATATTTCTAGGCTTTTCTAAAATTTACTTAGTTACTGCCATATAATTATGACTACAGA